>PIJE02001147.1:30000-45000 GCA_002895965.2 Coryphaenoides rupestris | reverse complement strand
CAAAACCGTATGAAGTCATACATTTACTGCCTATTGCAAAATATTTCCGACATATTGTAACTCCATATTTGACATATTGTAAATCAATGGGGCGTTGGCCCATGCCGGGTCACTTTACAAGATAAAAAATGTAAATAACAAAAAGTTATTGAAAGAATAATAAAGTAAACGGGAGTGCCATGTTTCAAAAGGTCTGCATCATTTTGCGAATAACTGTTTGACAGCTTCACATATATATAGAGGAATTTATACTGCATTGAATTAACCTGACACATAACCCAACCATGTGGTACGATAGATATATGCGCATGTGTGTGTCTGTGTGTGAACCGCCAACATGAAGAGGAGATATAAGGAGATCGGGAGTTTGATGTTGAGAAAGCTCTTCCTCCATATATGTCCTAAACCTAACCCCTTGTACTGCACTACTACTGCTTCTTTCGCTGTGGTCTGTCGTACCCTACAACTTCTCTTCCTCCCTCCACTGCCTTGGTCCACTGTCGATTGTCCTCTTCTCTACTTTCCACGCCCTTCCTCCCCTCCACCTCCCTGCAGCTGTGGCCTGTTTGATGTCCCAGTGTCCCCTCCTGGCCAGCTGCCCCCAAAACACTAATGAGGGGTTTCGTCATCCCAGGGACACCTGGAGAGCCCCCCTAACCACCGGTTACTTCCCTAACGACCGGCCTCTTAGCTAACAACCAGGAGAAATACACAGAGCAACACTGATCAATCAATCACTAAGGCTTGCCTCCCCCACCCCGCCTCCCCCACCACCCTTCTCCCTCTCTCTCTCTCGTTACTCTGCGTAAACTGTGTTTGCGAGTCAAATATACGGCCCTTGGTATTGATGTGTGAGTCAGTGACGAAGAGGGAGAGACAAGATGAAGACCACATTCTGTCATGGGGGAGTGTTTGCCGTAAACTTTCCTGCACAACAACTGTTGCAGTGAGAGTTGTTGTTTGGCAGTGATTACACGGTCGAATAATTGACATGTACACACAGTCTATTAAGCCGGTCGTCCTCTGCTCAACTTTGTCTAATGACAGACTGCATGGGGTTTACAGGTGAGCGCGCCACCTGATTGACACCACAAAACACCTTTATGTCGGTCAGGCCAAGCGAGGTGTTTCGTTGTCGGACTTCTCAATTGTAGTTGATTGAAAAAAATGTATGTTGCATTTCACCACAACACATGACGACGCAAGTCCAACAACACATGAAGACCTGAACATGTTACGGACTGTTTCCCATGTTGTAGTTGCAGTACCGCCTCGGACCGACAGGGGGCGACACCGGCGGGGGCAAGGCAAGGCCGGATGTAGAATGCGTTGTGGACCGCAGCAGTGGCAAATTCAAACTTCAGTCTCAAAACACAACGCGTCGGACGTGTCCACGTTCACGTTGATCAACACGTAACTTGCCGATTCCCGAACATCGAAGGTGGGCTATGAATACCGCGTGTAGGGTGGCGCAGTGCGAGTATATCCACCGTCACTGTCCGCTGTCATTAATACGAGTTGCGTCGCAGACTGGGCGCAAAATAACGAGCCACCGGCTGGGATTTCGTCCTCATTTTTTGTGTTCGTTTTTGTGTATTCAACATTTTAAACGCACGCCGTTTATCATTCACGCCCATGTACGCATTTGCTGGATGTGTAGGGCGAGTTTGGAGTGATGCCGGTGGAAAGGAGAGAGCCCCGCGACGCCGAGGAGCTCTACAAGTACTATGAGGTCCACGAAACCATCGGCTCCGGTAATGCGCTGCGCTGACGCTGACGCTGATGAGTGTGTTTGTCCAACGTGTGGTGTCATTTGTGTGTGTGTGTGTGTGTGAGATGGGCTGGGTGAACAAAGCCGTCCACGTCAACGGCGTTGTGAATCGGGTGCATCCTTTCGCGTCTCTTTCTCAGGGGGCTTTGCCAAGGTGAAGCTGGGGCGCCACCTGCTGACGGGAGAGCTGGTCGCCATCAAAATCATGGACAAAAAAGAACTCGGGGTGAGCTGTCCTGCCACGGTGTGAGCTGCCCTCTCCAAAAAATGATCTCCGTTGCCTTTGTGTCTAGGTGTGGATCAATGCTGTGCAGCGGTGACCTGACCGGTGTCTCTCCCTGTATCCGGTCTCTCGATTCAGGAGGACCTGCCCCGTGTGAAGGTTGAGATCGACGCCATGAAGAACCTGAGCCACCAGCACGTCTGCCGTCTCTACCACGTGATCGAGACGACCTCCAAGATATTCATAATACTGGAGGTGAAACGTGGACAGAGGACGGACTTGTACACACACACACGTCTTTAATGAACTGGTTGACCCTCTTCCCGCCGTATCTGATGGTTACCTTCTGTGTCGTCTGTTCAGTACTGTCCAGGTGGAGAGCTGTTTGATTATATCATCGCCAAGGACCGCCTGTCGGAGGTGGAGACGCGGGTGTTCTTCAGACAGATCGTCTCTGCGCTGGCCTACGTTCACAGCCAGGGCTACGCACACCGGGACCTGAAGCCGGTACAACCAGCCGCCGTGTTTGTGCACTTGAAACAAAACCAATGTAAAACAAAAAACCAACCATCACCAAGCTCCAGTATGCAAGTCCATTAAACTATGTTATGAACTAAATGTATGAGGATGTATTCTTTTTTTTCTTTTTTCAGCCTTGCCTTTATTGCCCATTTTTTTTAGTGTAGCTTTTTGTAATTGAATTGTAATTGATTTGTAATTGTAATTATTAGAAATGTGTAACATATCCTCCACAAAAAAAATGCCATTATTGGAGCAGCCAATAGTTCATACGTTGACACACACACACACACACACACACACACACACACACACTGACACATGTTGTCCTCTTGTCTCTTGCTTGCTTTCAGGAGAACCTGTTGATAGACGAAGACCACAACCTGAAGCTCATAGACTTTGGTCTCTGTGCCAAACCCAAGGTACAGTTCCTCCACCAGCTCGTCTCTCTCTAATTCTGTTTATTTGTTTCCTTATTTGTTAAAGACACTTGGTTCCTTGTTTTAGGTCCGATAAGTAGTACTGAAAGAAATGATTAATGATTAGCTTGGCAAAAAATTACTTTCAATTCAATTATTTTAATACCAGATATTTGCCACTTGGAAAAAAAGGAAATGCATCACTGGATATCCATTGTCTATTGAGGTTACGTCTTGTTTCTATATTCTTCCTCCATTTTTGGATGAAGATAATGACGATTTGTTAAATTCTACATAGAATCTTTATTGTGCCCGGTAAAGATATTGATCAAAATGACCTGAACAGAAGAATACCGGGGGTGGTGGCACTGGGTAAATGTTTACAACAGTAACAAGGTCTGTTGTTGCTATGCTTGTCCCATGTTCCCTGGTGATGCAGGGAGGTCTGGGATATGAACTGATGACCTGCTGCGGGAGCCCTGCCTACGCTGCTCCTGAGCTCGTCCAGGGCAAGTCCTACATCGGCTCAGAGGTGAGAGGGAAGAGACACTGTGGCATGCTAGCATCCTGAACACTGACGCCGGCCCAACCACTTTTAACATTAGAGTTGCCCTTGGACCAGTGAATGCGGAGCTCAGACTCAGCTTATGCATGAGTTGAACTGCTGTTTCTCCAGGTTATGGCTAGAAAGGGTTGTACGGTACAGTACCTATTCACTCAAAGGTATTGGGTTGGATCATCTGCAAAAGCTCTGTGAGACTTTAACAAAATGGACTTAACTTTGTCATTGAGTAAAATCTGCTGAACATCTACCTCCCCCTTAATGACCTGTATCTATGTGTCACTCCAAGTGCCGAATGCTAACTGGGTGTGCTGCTGTGGTTGTCTCTGGGCTTCAACACTCCCGGAGTCAACATTACCTTTTATATTATTATGTATATTGTATTATGAGAATGGCCAGACACATTGGAGCTGATAGAAAGGCAACAGTAACTCAAATAACCACTCGTTACAACAGTGGTATGCAGAAGAGCATTTCTGAATGCACAACACGTCGAACCTTGAAGCAGATGGGCTACAGCAGCAGAAGACCGCACCGGGTGCCCCTCCTGTCAGCTAAGAACAGGAAACTGAGGCAACATTTTGCACGGGCTCTCCAAAATTGGACAATAGAAGATTGGAAAAATGTTGCCTGGTCTGATGAGTCTCGATTTCTGCTGCAACATGCAGATTGTAGGGTCAGAATTTATAAACATGAAAGCATGGATCCATCCTGCCTTGTATCAACGGTTCAGGCTGGTGGTGGTGTGGTGGTGTAATGGTGTGGGGGATATTTTCTTGCCACACTTTGGGCCCCTTAGTACCAATTGAGGCATCGTTTAAATGCCACAGCCTACCTGAGTATTGTTGCTGTCCATGTCCATCCCTTTATGACCACAGTGTACCCATCTTGTGATGGCTTGTGATGATCTTGTGATCAGCAGGATAACGCGCCATGTCACAAGCTCAAATCATCTCAAACTGGTTTCTTGAACATGGACAATGAGTTCACTATGCTCAAATGGCCTCCACAATCACCAGATCTCAATCCAATAGAGCACCTTTGGGATGTGGTGGAACGGGAGATTCACATCATGGATGTGCAGCCGACAAATCTCTAGCAACTGCGTGATGCTATCATGTCAATATGGACCAAAATCTCTGAGGAATGTTTCCAGCACCTTGTTGAATCTATGCCATGAAGAATTAAGGCAGTTCTGAAGGCAAAGGGGGGTCCAACCCGGTACTAGCAAGGTGTACCTAATAAAGTGGCCGGTGAGCGTATGTATATATATATTGTGGCAACCACGGAGAGTCAGAGGTGGGACGCATAGAGAACTATGGACACATAGTCTGTTTAGGCTCCACATGCGCATAACGTTGGCAATTATCATCAAAACGAAATGTATAGACAGGAGTCCTCCATGCTCGGGGCTCCTCTTCCCGGGCAACTGTGATCCGCGGGGTAGGTCTTCAGGCCTGGCCGTGGGCATAGAACATAGACACGGTTAGTTCTCAGCAATACCATACATGTCTGCATATTCCACCCCCCTTAAGGCTGATCCATACTCCGCGAGAAGCGAAAACTTTGTTCTCGCACCTAGGGCCCCGCCCACAAAATGACGTCATTTTGTTCTCGCAGCCCTAGTTCAGCAGTTCTCGCAGCTTGTTCTCGACACATCAGCCGGGCCGAACTTTGTTCTCGCGTCGTGTCCGAGAACTATTGTGTGATTGGTCAATTTGAAGTGGGCGTGGTTAATGCCCTTTCCGCCGGCGCGGAAGTTTGCATAGCGCGCGTGACGTGTGCTGCTGTGGGCGGGGCCTTTGAGGACTTCCCAGGAGTTCTGCACTTGAGTTCTCGCGGAGTATGAAATGTCCAGGGCTGTGAGAACTTTGTTCTCGCAGCCATGGGTGCGAGAACTTTGTTCTCGCGGAGTATGTAGCAGCCTTTAGAGTAAACCCCCCAGCTTTTATAGCCGGGTTCCTCCTGATTGTCTCCTGTCAGCTGTCTCTACCTGGCCCGCTGATGAGCCAAGTGGTGACAGCTGTGCTCCCTGTGGCTCGGGAGGGAGGGGCCGAAGAGTCGGTAGACTCCGCCCACTACCTGGCCGTGAGGCGGCTTGGAGCGCTGTCCCTGGTGCTGATCCTCTCCGGTTTTGCCACAATATATATATATACAGTATATATATAATTTATTACACATTTTTCTTTTGTGTGTATATATATATTATTATATTAGGGCTGTCAAACGATTAAAATTATTAATCGCGATTAATCGCATGATTTTGTGTAGTTAATAGCGATTAACTCCGAATTAACGGAGCATCCCCCCCCCATCAGAACCTGCAATTAACGGGACCCCCCCCCCCCCCCCCCCCCCCGGACGCGTGACGGCTACCGAGAGACCTCACGGTAGCGTCATTGCGCATCCTTGGCGCATCTGTGATGTCCACCAATGTCCTAAACAACAACACGTCCTTGCTTGAAGTACTTCGTGATAAACGAATCAAAAGGTCAAACTACGTAATTGCGTTAATGGCGTCAAAAAAATGTGTGGCGTTAACGCGTTAACTTTGATAGCCGTAATATTTTCTTATTTCCCCAAAAATTATCTTCTTGCTTCTCTTTTGCCTACTTTTTTTGCGTACGGTCACCTACCATGTCACAAAAATGTCACTGTTCAGAATGGCCCTGTGTTGTGATGTACAGTATGTGTGACAATAAAACACTTTGACTTGACTTGACCTGTGTTGCGCCCCCCCCCCCCCCCCCCCCCCCCTCCAGGCAGACGTGTGGAGCATGGGAGTGCTGCTCTTCGCCCTCCTCTGTGGGTACCTGCCCTTCGACGACGACAACTGCATGGTCCTCTACAGGAAGATCACGGTGGGGAGCTTGCTGCTATTAGCCTGCCATGTTTTGGCACTAAATGAATGAATGAGGTTTAAAATGCAAGTGGCAATCACATAATTAACCAAAAAACACCCCAAAAACGGATACTAAGCTATAAAACGTCTTTTATAGCTGATAATTTCCTGATTTCTAAGGTGTGTGTGTGTGTTTTCTCTTTCAGAGGGGTACTTATGATAATCCTCGTTGGCTGTCTCCTGGCAGCGTTCTGCTCCTCAACCAGATGTTGCAGGTACTCTTTTCATTCCCCTTCCCTTTCTACTTTTTACTGCTGGAATTTCTCTGCAATGCATTTTTTCATAGCATTAGTAAAACTAATGTGTATATGATTAATATATTTCGGTTTCACTGATATTTCCTCAAGGTTTCATATTGGTATTCCCTGATTTCATATTTCCGTGGTTTCCTTTCACTGTGTGGCCTGTAGGTGGAGCCCAAGCGGCGTCTGACTGTTCGTCAGCTGCTGGACCACCCGTGGGTGCTGAAGGACTACAACAGCCCGGTGCCGTGGCACAGCAAGCAGCCGGTACACATGCACACACCCCCTTATAAAGCAAAGTAATGGCAGCATTATAGTTGTCGTACTTGATCATTGGAATTTGTCATTTTGAGTACAACCGCGTCAACCTTCTCAAAATTATGAATTGGTCAAATCATTGTCTGTTTCTGAGAATCTTACACTTTTAACCATTTGACGTTTTAAAATGACAATTCCACTCGGTCCCGGGGTAACTCGGTGAGCTAAAGTGTACAAGTTCATGGCTCTCTGTAGAATCATGGCTATATTGTACCTTAAGTGCACTGAATGAATGAATGTGCTGAGAAGATGTGTCTCTGTGCTCTCTAGCTCGGTCACGTAGATGAGGACTGCATCACTGAGATGGCTGTCGGTCTGAAGCGATCCCGGGACAGCACCACTCGCCTGGTCAAGGAGGTGTGCGTTTGTGTTTTTGTGTGTGTGCACTTGCAGTCCAATTGTTCTCCACCTGAATACTCCTTCTCCTGTTCCTTGGACTTCCTTGGACAGCAGCTTCTTTACGTGTTGACCGTTCAGCTAGGGGACTGACGGCTTGTTTGATTGCAGTGTTGAAAATGTGTTTACCACAAAATTCTTAATGCGTGTGTGTGTGTCTGTCTGTGTCTGTGTGTGTAGTGGCATTACGACCAGACCACAGCAACCTACCTGCTGCTGCTGGCTAAGAAGCGGCGAGGCCGGCCCGTCCGCCTGCGTGTGGAGCAGCCCGTCTATGAGCCCTCACCCTGTTCCCCGCTGCACCAGGGAATGCAGGTCAGTGAGGGGGAACTGCAACTCCCACAATGCCGCGCTGCGATCAGGGCCTGTTGCCTGTTGTGTCTCTAGATCGCAATGTTGTGTTGTTATTTTTCTCATATCTATAGTTTTCAAGATTCCAAGAAGTGTAACTGTCACATACAGGATGTGCAGTGAAATTAGAAAGTGGCGATGCCCAGCGGAATGTGCAACAGAACAATGCAAATATTTACATTTAGGGCATTTGGCAGACGATTTTATCCAAAGTGACTTACAAAGAGTACATTTGTTGAAGGAGAGGCAGCAATATATCACTGTGGTACATAAAGATGAGAATAGAGCTGGTTTCAAGCATTCATAACTGCAATGCTAATAGAACAAGTTTCATAATTGCCAAGTTGCCTGCATAAATAGCTGGGATAAGAGCGATTCTGCATGCAGTACCAACATCTAAGAACATGCAATATGCTAAACAATGGTAAGTACTATTAATAATACCAAGACGTACACCAAATATCACAAATTGAAGGGAAAGAATCAATCAATACCGACAAATGTACTTATTGTAATCGCTGGACAAAAGCGTCTTCTAAATGTAAACGTGATCTCCATTAGTTGGTGGAACTTGCGGGCTACTTTCTCACTGGGGACTGTTGACGTTGTGTTCCCTGATTTGACAGCCGAGGCAGGCGCTGCAGTTCAGCGAGGACGAGGACGGCGCGCTCACGGGCTCCATGGGAGTTACTCTCCGACTACGATGAGGATGACGACTGCCCCTGGGTGCCCTGCGGCCAGCGCTCGCCCCACGGGGGTCAGGGGTCAACCGGACGGGGCCCAGAACCCCAACGTCGTCATGAAAGACATGGTGTGTGGTGTGTGTGTGTGTGTGTGTTGTGTGGTGGTGTGTGTGTGTGTGCGTGTGGTGTAGCCCACCATGTGACCATTGTGCCGTCCCTTTGTGCGTCTACAGAGGCCCTTCTCCCCTCCCGTGGAGAAGCGTCGCGTCTGCAGCCCCGCCGAGCTGGAGTGGGAAAGAGCCAATCACGCCGTGCCGCCCGCACGGAGGGGCGGGGCCGCAATCGGATCAGGAGCAGCACAAGGAGAACATGGCCGTGCAGCAGGAGAGGACGTAGACATCTTCGCCCTGCCGGCCCCGCGGAATGGCGAGCGGACCCCCGCCTCCGCCAAGAAGGCCAGGCGGGCCCACAAGAATGTGCTGACCACGCCACGCAGAAGGGCAAGGGTATCAAAATGAAGCCCTTGACCCCCAATGGTAAGAGAGCGCTCGAACCCGTCTCACACCAGCAGCAGCAGTGCTGGAGTGTACTTAAAGTGTTGTTGGTTCATCACATTTCACTGCAGTGAGCAATTAGAAAGAAGCTGTTTGAAGTACACTCCACCTGCATAGCAATGTCTCTCTCTCTCTGTCTCTGTCTCTCTCTCTCTCTCTCTCTCTCTCTCATATATATATATAAATGATATTCCTCATAATCATAAGTGCCGCAGCCCCATGAGACACATTTGCAAATAAATTGTCTTGCTGTGTTGTTATTTTATCGGATGTTATAGTTTAACACTTGCTTTACTCGCGATTTCGCTGTCATTTGTCGACGTTTAAAAGTGGTCAAGGCGGAAAGAGGCTTATTCTGTGGCGCTCTTATCTGTAAATGAACATCACTCACATTAGCAGGGAATTATTAGTGCTCATAATTTGAAAATGTGAACACTCTCCCTGTCTCGCGCACATTCAGCGTTTTCTATGGATTTACGCACCACAGCTGTGAGCGTGCTGCTGAAGGGAATGTTATAGTGTTGAAGTCGGTGATGTAATGCATGCATGTGTATGCACGTGTGTATATGCATGCATGCGTGTGTGTGTGTGTGTGTGGTGTGTGCGTGCTAGTCTGATATATAGTGCTCCTCTCAGAGGCTCCTGTAGTCTGCTGGAGGCAAAGGCAGGGCTGCCTTTTGACAGGCCACTTTACACACACACGGCACACACACACATGCCCACCTGGGGCCGTGCGTGTGTGTGTGTCCCTGGGCGTGACAGGTGTAGTTGTCTCTCTCCTCCTGCGCTCCAGGTCCCACATGGCCTGCATTGACATGTGTTCTCTCGCCGCTGTACCACCATGGCTCTGTGGGCCTTCTCTCTGTCCCTGAGTGTGTGTGTGTTGCACAAAATGCTTGCTGTTTGGGATATTAAGTGTGTCTACTGACCAAGGGTCACCCACCTGTGTGTGTGTGTGTGTGTGTGTGTGTGTGTGTGTGTGTGTGTGTGTGTGTGTGTGTGTGTGTGTGTGTGTGTGTGTGTGTGTGTGTGTGTGTGTGTGTGTGTGTGGTGTGTGTGTGTGTGTGTGTGTGTGTGTGTGGTAACCAGCATATGTGAGTGTAACCCATTTGTGTACTTGTGGTTGTAAACTGTGTGTGTCTCTGTCTCTGTCTCTCTCGCAGGTAAGGGCAGTGCCAGTAAGGATCAGAGCAGGCAGAGGCCTGCAGAGCAGATGGAGGTGGCCGTAGACCGCCAAGCCCTGACCTTCAGCCCCGAAAGGAGGTGAGGATGACTGGTCGTCACATGGTTCTGCATCCAGGGTCAATACATAGTGATGGTGGATGATGGGCAAACTAAGCACTGCATGAAGTGACCTCGTCAGAAGCCGTTTGCTGGGAGTGACGTGCGTCTGGTTTCCCCACCCCTCCCTCCTCCCAGGTCGCGCTCTCTGGACCTGGCGGGCACGCGGGACAGCGGGCAGAAGAAGAGGGCGGGGGGGAAGGTGTTTGGGTCCCTGGAGAGAGGCCTGGACAAGGTCATCACCATGCTCACCCCCAGCAAGAGGCGGGGCCTGCAGAGTGGCCCCCGCAAAATCAAGGTTCGGACACTCGGACACACACACACATACACACACACTTGCTCCGTTTATGTTGTGTTGGCTTCAGTTCCATACATTGATGTGAGATGTGCCCGGTGTGTCTGGTACTCTAGGCCCAGTACAACGTGACTCTCACCAGTCAGACCAACCCTGAGCAGGTCCTCAACCAGATCCTGTCCATCCTGCCCGAGAAACACGTGGAATTCACTCAGAAAGGGTAAGAACAAACAAACAAACGCACGCAAATCGGTTACTGTAATTCTTTTTATTTTACCTTTATTTTACCAGGAAGTCTCACCGAAATTGAAATTTCAAGCTCTCTTTCGCAAGAGCGCCATAAAAACATAAAATGTCACAGAGGAACACTACAATAGAGACGCAGATACACAGACAAAAACAATCAGCATTCCCAAACTTATTTGGAAGCAACATCTTTTTTCCGGCCGTAAAATCCAAACTACTCCCCCCCCCCCCCACCAGGTACAGCCTGAAGTGCCGCACCCACGGGGACTTCGGCAAGGTCACCATGGCCTTTGAGCTGGAGGTGTGTCTGCTGCAGCGGCCCGAGGTGGTGGGCATCCGCCGACAGAGGCTGAAGGGGGACGCCTGGGTCTACAAGCACCTGGTGGAGGACATCCTCTCCACATCCCGCATCTGAGAGAGAGAGAGAGAGAGGGCGGGGGGGGCTGGCTAAGATTCCCCCGATCACAGTGATTGATCGCTTGTCATTCTTAATCGCTGCCAGTGTGTGTGGCTGGGAGGCTGCTTCTGGGCTCCGCTGCAGAAGCGCGTGTGTGTGTGTGTGTGTGCGTGTGTGTGTGTGTGTAATGAGAGAAATTGAATATTGTCCCTCCCCTAGCGAGTACTAATGATGCCTGTTACACAGAATGCACTATGGCTTTCTTGTATGTCCTAGTTTACATGGGAGATGATTTGGCCGTTACTGTCCATCTTCATAGTAATCACATACTAAGTGAGTCCTGTGTGAGTGAGTGTGAGTGTGTGTGTGTGTGTGTGTATATGTATATTAGCACATTTCCCTCTCTTAGCGTTTCCCCGCTAGGCATGGAACCTTATTAGATAACGCTATAGAAAACAAGAGCATTACTTATTTACCTTCACTGCTGTATGTTTATTTTATTCATGTACATACGTTTACGGTTTCTGTTTCTGTCTTTTTATTCGTTTGTCTCGTACTGTTGGACTGGCCGCCGCTTTTTGACTTGGCTTAGTGTTTTATTCGGGATGATTATAAAATAAATAGTTTTGTCTCAAATGCAACTCAGTTGGCTGTTTTCTCTGTGAACGCTGACTGATCTATGGATGGGAGTTTGTCATGAATTTATGGGCACGCTTATGCAAGCGTAGCTCTTTCTGACCGTTACCGGGACTATATTGTTACAGTATCCCAGAATGAGTTTTGTATTTTGATTGCGCTGATTATTTAAACCAAAAATAATATCACGATTTTTTACTTTTAGCACTGCCACCTGTAATTGGATGTAGCATGAACAATGGGGGTGGGACAATCCTCACTAACGCTTGTGTTCTCATAATATGCATAATATCTGTGTAGTAATTTACATATTTAACTGAATCTAATTGTTGCAGAGTTCACCAAAAATATATTCCGGTACATGAACAATCTATTGAATGCTTTGTGTGAAAGGAGTTCTTATGCAAATCATCATTACCTTCAGGGACTTTGGAACTATTTTCTGGGCAGGGGGGCGGGAGGTACAAATATGTGTAGCCGACTTGAACAAGAGACCACTTCTGAACGAAGGCTGGCTAATACACATTGTATAATAAATTGCATGAAACAGAACACGAGGCCAGACAAAAATAGCAAAATAGCTGCTTGATGGAACCTGCCACATTGAGACACTTTTCAGAACTGTGCTTTTATAATTGTTAGCCTTTTACCTCGCTTCATTTACAATTCATAACTTTGTTTTATCTGCTATGCATTTTGTCTGCATTGACCAATTAGCTGTCATGACACTATGCCACTGGGCACCCATGTTGGTAAGCAGTCTGTGGTGCACTTTCACAAGTCGGCATAAACACTGTCACTGCTGTAAATATTGTACATATTCTGATCCCTCCAATTCGTGTTGTTTGTATTATTCTTTTGCACATCCCACTGTGCATCGCCACGTTTCATTCCACTGCATGTCCTGTACGTGTATGTATGTGACGATTAAACACCTTGAATCTCGAATCTTCCTTTAAAAGCTAGGCGTGGCGTTTTCTTAGCATTTCCCCTAAAATGGCCGTCTGACCTAACTGCCAGTTTTTTGTTCTGAAAAATGGCGAGCATAGCCGGGCGCTAATAGACCGGATGAATGAATGATGATCTGGCCGCTGTAGACTGGTGCATCGTGATGATCATTACGGCAGCACCGCCCGTAGGAGGGAAATGGTTGTGTTGTCGGCAGAATACCAATATAACCGTGGGGGGTGGGGGGGGTCATTACCTTATATAGACAATAAGCAGAACAAACTGTTGCCCTCAGGATTAAACAGGAGAGCGAGAGAGTACGCGGCGCAGGTCAATAAGTCATCCTGTGTTGTTTCCTCTCTCTGGTGAAGCTACGGAGAGATGATGGTTGCGCTCACAGTGGGGTCTCCTTGGCAGCCCAGCAGGGCAGAGGAGGGGAAACGGCAGGTTTAGGCCGTGATGATGACGAGGAGGAGGGAGGAGGAGGAGGTGGGAGGAGGGGTTGTGGAGGCTGAGAGACGAGAGAGAGAGGGTGGGTGGGGTGGACGCTGTGCTGGTGCTTCAGGACGGGGGGGTGAAGGTTGGCGTGGAAGCGGAGAGACAACCTCTCTCACGTTCCACCACCGCCACCGCCACCGGCGTCAGTCCAGCCTCCCGGCTCCTGCTGTGGGCCGCCGGGTGAGGGGATCACAGATGTGTTCTTTCTGTGTGTGTGTGTGGTGTGTGTGTGTGTGTGTTGAGTGCCACAGCTGGACCAGACACCACCTGTCACCGGCCTTATATGCATAATAGACTCTTACCTCCCTTCCTTTTCTCGCTCTCTGTCTCTCTCTCTCTCTCTCTCTCTTTCTCTGTCTCTCTGTCTCTCTCTCTCTCTGTCTCTCTCTCTGTCTCTCTCTCTCTTGTTTCATTGTCATTGTCTCCTTTCTTTCTGTCCATTCTTCTCGACGTCCCTGTGTTTTGTATTCACCAATATTTGATCCATTAGTGTGGCTGTTGATTAAACATCATGTCTCCATATGAACACATTATTAAAGGTCCTCAAAATAATATCATCAATGTTGGTTCATTTAGGTCCTCCTACGTCCAACGGTATGGCCCTGAATAATGCATTCGATGCCATGTTTGTTTGTTTTTAATCATCTGCATATGGGTTTTTTTAAAGCCTTATAACGGAAATCCGACTCCAACAATGATTCTGTTCATGCTGAATGAGACATAAGCAGGTCAAAGTCCTCCCACTGTTCCCTCCCTGCAGTCAGGGGGCGCCAGAGTCCCTAAGCTGCAGCAGGACTGTGCAGTGTGAGGCCCTGCTTGCTTTAGACACAAAGCAGAACAAGACGGGGAGGGGGGGGTTGCCCTGTTCCCACAAGAGGATTAACAGTCTGAGGTCTAAGAAAGTGTGAGCATAATAATAGAGCAGTAACAGTGTTCTGACCTCTTTACCAGTGGACATTTCCACTGGAGAGGAGAGCAGTGCAACACACACACACACACACAGGTGCACCATGGGCATTCGCCCGGGTCAGAAGAAGAAGCAACAGAGTGAGTTGCTTTCTTTAATGAAACAAAACGTAACAATATTAAAGTGTTTGTAAGGATCGAGCTGACGGTGAGCTTGTTGTCTTGTTTGTCAGCAGCTTCTGAATGTGAAGGTTGGAGCGTGAGGTTCCTGCTGGCCGCTGCCTTGGCTCTTCTCTTCCTGTGTGAGTTCAGATGTGTTTCTTTAGTTTTCGGTGTTTTTGCCATCGTTATTATCTCTGTTTGGTTGGTCACCATGTGTTGCTCATACCTGTGGTGGCGTATTGTATTGTATTGTTCTGTTGCACATTCCGCTGGGCATCGCCACTTTTTCATTTCACTGCACATCCTGTATGTGTATGTGACGATTAAACTTCTTGAATCTTGAATCTCAGGGCTGGGCTATGCACAGACAGCGTCCGGACCTCCATGCGAGGTAAGTGGAGGACTCTTGACTGAAACGGTTGACAAGAGAGTCATCTACTTTGATTCAGCTTCTTCTCTCTCTCTCTCTCTCTCTCTCTCTCTCTCTCTCTCTCTCTCTTCCTTTCTGGACAGGCATCTCCCCGGACGGCCGTGTCTCTCCTCCTGTCCCCCTTGCTCTTCTACTCCTGGCTGACCTCCACCCTGGCCGAGCTCCTCCTCGCCACCCCGGCCCTGGTGCTGGTGGCCCTCCACCAGAGCCTCCTGCTGCTGCTGGCCGGACCCTGGGCCCTGCTCTGCTTCTGGCTGAGCC
>PIJE02001147.1:15000-25000 GCA_002895965.2 Coryphaenoides rupestris | reverse complement strand
ACACACACACACACACACACACACACACACACACACACACACACACACACACACACACACACACTCAAGCAGACAATGGTTTTGTGATATTCTTGGGACATGGTTCAAGCCTGGTTGGCAAATAACCAAACAATGCTGAGACCCCCCCCCCCCCCCCACACACACACACACACAACACATGGCCCAGCTCCCGTGGTGTCCTGGGCATGTTCCCAAGCTGTGGCCAGCCTGTCCTGTGTCACAAGCTGGCTGTGTGCTGTTTTCTGTGTGTGAGCCGTGTTGTCGCCATGTCATGGCTTGTGTCCTATTATCACCCACACACACACACACACACACACACACACACACACACACACCACACACAACACACACACACGCATGCACATACACACACACTTGGACTGGGACTTCAGCCAAGAGTGTGGCTCAGGGACAGAGGGTTTGTAAGCAAGTGTGTGAGTGTGTGTGTGTGGTTGTGTGTGAGAGAGTGTGTGTACGTGCGTGTGCATGTTTGTGCGTGTTTGTGTGTGTGTGTGTGTGTGTGTGTGTGTGGGGGGGGGGGGGGGCGGGGGGTTACCACATGGCTAGTTCACCTCTAGTGGTCATTACTGACATGTCCTGCTGGACAGAAAACACGTCTATCCTGTATGTCTGTATGTACAGTATGTATGTCTGTCTGTCTGTCTGTCTGTGTGTACATGTGTGTGTGTGTGTGTGTGTGTGTATGTATGTACATGGGTTTGTGAGTGTACATACATGCACATTAGCTGCTAAGCATGAACACAAAATCTTGGAGTTCCCAAAAAATTATTTTTTTTATTCTGAAGAACCAATAAAATTATGGCAAATATTTACAAATAATTACTTCTTAGCTTCACATTACAGGTACATACATGGAGTAATTCACCAACAACAGTCACTCAGGTGGACAGGTGGATAGGTACACACACTGGTTCCAAGAGATGCATCCAGCAAACTGCAATTCAATATTTCACAGTAAAAGTCAACCTAAGAAATAAAATAATTATAATTACTCATATTAACAATAAAAATATAAAAAATAAAGATAATATCAAATTTACCATTTATGTCCGGTTTTCTGAGCCAAAATTGGTCACAATTCAAGGAAAAAAGGAAAAGAAAAAGTGATATGATATCTTTGGCAAATCGCACTGCAGTAAAATACATTCAAATATTAAGACAAATATTAACACACAACACACAAAGAGAAAAAACACCAAGTTTGTTTGCAACTACTAGAAAATTGAATAAAAAACATACACATTTTCTTTAAAGAAGCATTTCTTTCAACTTTTTTTAATCTCTCCCTCGTGAATATTGAAATATTGAAGGATTTTTTTAAATTAACTGTAGTTTTGTGTTTTTATCTGTAAGACGTTTTTGCCATCATATGTTAGATTTTTTTGTTAGTTTTTCTAAATTCTGTGATGCCTGTTTTGTCCTTTCTAAAACAGCCATCACAGGCTTTGGTGAACAATGAAGATATGTACTATTGATCTATCTTCCTATCTTCCCCTGGACAAAAGCTCAACCAGAAAAAAAACACTTCTTTTGCCTTTTGCCATAATTTTATTTAATAAATGTAATTTTTTTTTTTACTTTTTACCAAAAATGCCACAGATATAAGTATCTCTTTAACACCCCAAATAGGAAGCCATGGACACAAGAAAACTCTAGATTGTTACACGAAAGGCCACAGTAAGGTGAAAAATCATGTTATCACTTTTTTTTGATTGAATTATCTGCTTTGAAAGTACAATACAGTTTGTAGGCTGAATCAGGCCTGTGTGTGTGTGTGTGTGTGTGTGCGTGTGTGTGTGTGTGTGTGTATCTGTATTTGTATCTGTATCTGTATCTGTAATCGTATCTGTGTGTGTGTGTGTGTGTGTGTGTGTGTGTGTGTGTGTGTGTGTGTGTGTGTGTGGTGTGTGTGTTCGGCGTGGGTCTCCTCATCCACAGTTGAATAATATTAAGATGTCCAGAACATTATAACCACTTCGGTGTGGTGGAGATCTGCCCAGAGTCTAGTTACAACACACCGCGCGCGCAGAAACAGATTGTGCCACTAATTGCTGTCAAGACGTGACGTTGAAGTCCCGGCAGGCCGCGCGGCGACAGCGGCGTCTGCACGGACTCATTGAGACACACTGAGAGAACACCCAGCACACACTTCCTGTGGTGTGACGCACAAATAAGAAAAGCTTTGCGGTTTGTTTTGGTTATCGGTTTTGATTTAGGGGGTCGTGATTATTATGTGTGTCTATGTTGTTATTAATTTTTTTTTGTTGATGGTATTCTTGTCATTTTTTATGTTTTATTGTGCGGCTACGTCGCAAAGGACAATGAGTTCAAGATGTGTGACAGGTCGATATTCACCACAGGCCCAAAATCAGGTTACGTAGTATGAAGCGCATTGCCATTGCCTTGACCTCAATGAAGCACATTACAGCCTCCTGCATCTCTCTGTGTATACAGTCCGCTCCGACGAGACTCTGAGGGTTCGCATCTGACCGCTCGGAGAGAGAGAGAGGACAGAGAGAAGAGAGAGAGACGAGAGAGAGAGAGAGAGAGAGAGAGAGAGGACGTACATCTAAACGAAGCGTCACAGGTATAAAATAAAATCGAAGGGAGACTTGGGTAGTCCGGTGGTTTGGTCTTGGAGGGAGTGGAGATGAGCAGAGGAGACAAAGGAGAGGAGGAGAGGAGAGGAGGAAAGGAGAGGAGATCGGACAAGTGGGGAGGAGAGAAGGAGGCAAGGGTAGAGGAGGAGGAGGAGAGGTGACGACAACAAATGACGAGAAGAAAAGAGAAGATGGGGGAAAGGAGAAAAAATAGGAGTGTGGGAGATATGATGAGATTAGGGTGGTGTGTGTGTGTGCGTGTGTGTGTGTGTGTGTGTGTGTGTGGCGGGGGGTAGGGGGGGGAGGGGTAGGGGGGTGGAGGAGGTTCTGATGGCACAGCAGGTTTGGCCTCCCCTGGGACACACAGGGCAGGAAGGGAGGGGTGCATGCCTCTTTACAGAGGACAAAGAGAGAGAACGCCACCACTCTGTGTGTGTGTGTGTGTGTGTGAGTGAGTGAGAGAGAGAGAGAGAGAGAGAGAGAGAGAGCGAGAGAGAGAGAGAAAGCAGTGAGAGTGGATGCTCACATCTGTATGTATATTTGTGTCTGTGTGCGCCTGTGTGCATCTGTGGTGCGTGTGTGTGTGGTGTGTGTGTGTGTGTGTGTGTGTGTGTGTGTTGTGTGTGTGTGTGTGTGTGTGTGTGTGTCCCCCCTATCTCCCTACAGTACCACCCACAATGACAGTCCCTCCACATTGCTGTACTCAATGTCATCGCTGCCAATCAGTGGGGGGGTGGGGGGGGGACAACAACAGGAGTCTCCCCTCTCTCCTCTCTCCTCTCTCCTCTCTCCTCTCTCCTCTCCCCCTCCCTCTATCCTCTCCTCTCTCCTCCTCCTCCTCTCCCCTCTCTCCTCTCTCCTCTCTCCTCTCTCCCCATGTGAACCAATTAGGGGTCAGAGCCATGGCAAGGCAAGCTGTGTCACAATGAGATGCATTAGTTCATTAACACCCTGACTAATGTGTCACTGTAGACCGTTCACTGTGAATGCGGCCGCCTTCCGAGCGTCTAGGAAACAGACACGGGATGAGCTTAAACGGTATTGGACGGGGGTGGGGGCGGGCGAGTGGCTTGGTGTGTTTGTTGTGTGTGTGTGTGCGTTGGGAGGGGGGGGTGTGTGTTGGGGGGTGGGGGGGTCCTCAAGGTGAATTTCAATCAATAACGTCTTCATGTTCACAATGACGGTGTACATGGTAAACATAGCGGCCACGATCGGTGTCTATGCCTGGTGAGTGTGAAACAATATACTGTGTATTTATATCTATAGCTATATATCTATATCTATAGATATAGATATATAAATATACTGTATAGCTGAAATTATGCTGATGAAATAAAACTATAAAAGTGTTGTGTTTTACTTCAGCTCCTATCACATTTAATCAAGACATCTCTTCGGCTTGGCTTAATGTTAGTGTAGTTTTTCATGGCCTATTTTCCGACGTGGACTCCTCGTTGCCTTATAGTACTCAGTGGTTTAGATTTTGGTGTAGAATATTCTGTAGTTCCTGGTGTGGTGGCGGTGGTCAGATTGGAGGCTGTGTCGGCCATCTATACGGTTGCTACGGTGACATACAGCCCACGGTAGTTGTAGTTCAGCCCTGTTGTTGTTGTTGTTGTTGTTGTTGTTGTTGTTGGCACAATCAGATGAGATTTGTTGTCAGAAAAGTGAGTTTTAGGAAAAATGGACGTTCGTTTGTATTCTCTTTAGTGACCCGTGGTCAGTTTTCAGTGGGGGGAGGGGGGGGGGGGGGGGTGTTCTCATACAAAACTAAAGGCACTGTCCTTGTTTTCAGCTGGTGTGGTTCAGGTTTAATAATGCCTCGTAGAGATCAAGAGAGAGAGAGAGAGAGAATAGAGAAGAGAAGGAGAGAGAGAGAAATAACGCAGAATAAAGGCAAGACTAGCAGAGTGAATTGTTCTTTAGAGTTGTTCACGCACAACTTTGAAGGGTCGACGAACGTAAAAGAATCCATCCTACTGCACTGCTGCTGCTTTGAGAAGGAACCCCGGCGTTGCTCGTGCGCAGTGTGGACGGCCGGATGCACGTTTTTTGCGCGCCGATGTGTTTTTGTCTCACGCCGCCCATTTCGGTGCCTCAAAAAATGTGCGGCAGCTAAAAAAAAACAAACTACCGTGCTCGTCCCAAACAAAAGAAAAGAAAAAACAACAAAAAGTTGTAAACACTTGCACACAATGGCTAAAACAACACCACACACACACACACACACGTCATCTTCATCTCAAAGAAAAATGATAAATAGAGAGAGAGCCTAGAGAGAGAGAAAGCAGTGAGAGTGGATGCTCACATCTGTATGTATATTTGTGTCTGTGTGCGTGTGTGTGTGTGTGTGGTGTGTGGATGGGTGTGTGTGTGTGTGGTGTGTGGTGTGTGGTGTGTGTGTGTGTGTGTGTGTCCCCCCTATCTCCCACAGTACCACCCACAATGACAGTCCCTCCACATTGCTGTACTCAATGTCATCGCTGCCAATCAGTGGGGGGGTGGGGGGGGGGGACAACAACAGGTCTCCCCTCTCTCCTCTCCCCTCTCTCCTCTCCCTCTCTCCCTCCCCTCTCCCCTTCCCTCTCCCCTCTCTCCTCTCCCCTCTCCCCTCTCTCCTCTCTCCTCTCTCCTCTCTCCCCATGTGAACCAATTAGGGGTCAGAGCCATGGCAAGGCAAGCTGTGTCACAATGAGATGCATAGTTCATTAACACTCTGACTAATGTGTCACTGTAGACCGTTCACTGTGAATGCGGCCGCCTTCCGAGCGTCTAGGAAACAGACACGGGATGAGCTTAAACGGTATTGGACGGGGGTGGGGGCGGGGAGAGTGGCTTGGTGTGTTTGTGTGTGTGTGTGCGTTGGGGGTGGGGGGGGGTGTGTGGGGGTGGGGTCCTCAAGTAATTTCAATCAATAACGTCTTCATGTTCACAATGACGGTGTACATGGTAAACATAGCGGCCACGATCGGTGTCTATGCCTGGTGAGTGTGAAATCTATAGCTATATATCTATATCTATAGATATAGATATATCTATAGATATATATATATATATCTATAGATATAGATATATAAATATACTGTATAGCTGAAATTATGCTGATGAAATAAAACTATAAAAGTGTTGTGTTTTACTTCAGCTCCTATCACATTTAATCAAGACATCTCTTCGGCTTGGCTTAATGTTAGTGTAGTTTTTCATGGCCTATTTTCCGACGTGGACTCCTCGTTGCCTTATAGTAACTCAGTGGTTTAGATTTTGGTGTAGAATATTCTGTAGTTCCTGGTGTGGTGGCGGTGGTCAGATTGGAGGCTGTGTCGGCCATCTATACGGTTGCTACGGTGACATACAGCCCACGGTAGTTGTAGTTCAGCCCTGTTGTTGTTGTTGTTGTTGTTGTTGTTGTTGTTGGCACAATCAGATGAGATTTGTTGTCAGAAAAGTGAGTTGTCTTGTCTTGTCTTGTCATATATAAGTACACATATATATTTAATTATGGGGGGGGGGGGTGTTCTCATACAAAACTAAAGGCACTGTCCTTGTTTTCAGCTGGTGTGGTTCAGGTTTAATAATGCCTCGTAGAGATCAAGAGAGAGAGAGAGAGAGAATAGAGAAGAGAAGGAGAGAGAGAGAAATAACGCAGAATAAAGGCAAGACTAGCAGAGTGAATTGTTCTTTAGAGTTGTTCACGCACAACTTTGAAGGGTCGACGAACGTAAAAGAATCCATCCTACTGCACTGCTGCTGCTTTGAGAAGGAACCCCGGCGTTGCTCGTGCGCAGTGTGGACGGCCGGATGC
Source organism: Coryphaenoides rupestris (assembly GCA_002895965.2). Taxonomy (NCBI): domain Eukaryota; kingdom Metazoa; phylum Chordata; class Actinopteri; order Gadiformes; family Macrouridae; genus Coryphaenoides; species Coryphaenoides rupestris. The sequence continues at coordinate 18,556 of PIJE02001147.1, read as the reverse complement.
ACGTTTTTTGCGTGCCGATGTGTTTTCGTCTCACGCCGCCCATTTCGGTGCCTCAAAAAATGTGCGCCAGCTAAAAGAAATAAAACTACCGTGCTTCGTCCCAAACAAAAGACAACAAAAAACACTTGCACACAATGGCTAAAACAACACCACACACACACACACACACGTCATCTTCATCTCAAAGAAAAATGATAAATGACGCTACAAAACCTATATTTTGAAATGTGAATAATTCCTATTGAATTAAATTTGGTGATGACTTCCTGTGTTTTGGGACGACAGGAAGCCACAGGTACTGGCTCAGGAAGACAAGGCCGCCCAGGTCACAGATCTGAGATCAGCAGACAAGGATTCATCTGCAGGCTCTCAGACAACAGTGGGGGGTGACGAAGGGGAATTGCTGATCTGAGAACAGTGTTGGAGGAGGCGGGTGTGTCTCCCTACTAGGTACCGATGGGGTAAGGCCTCGACCCTGCTGTCATGCATTGTCACAGTGCAGAACTGATGGGGGGGGGGGGGCGGCGACAAAAACCAAAACTATTTCACTTAGTTTTTTTTAGGTTTTTTCTCTTTTTACAAAAACAACTTTTCCTGTTGTTGGCATGTCGACGCTTAACAGGGGATGAAGAAGAAGAAGAAGAAGATGAAGAAGTAGAAGTGTTTTACAAAGCACCCTTTATACACGGCTCCCAATGGATTCCCCGCGCCTCCTAATAGTGATTGAGTCTCTTTGTGCTTTTGTAGTTTGTGAGCCATAAAGTGGACCCATCTTTGGGGAGTTTTAAGAGAGAGGGATAGATACAGAGAGAAAGAAAGAGAGACAGAGAGAGAGTGAGAGAGAGAAAGGGCGCCACTTCTTCCTAAATCCTTCTCCTGGCGACATCACAGGACGTGAAAAACGGACCCCTGTGTACAACTCCTCGGCGTCAAAGCGTCAGACAGGAAATCGGCGATTGCTCCACATTTATAAACAGAAATACTTCGACATGTCAAGACTTCACGTATCACTGCGTTATCGTGATCATCATCATCATCAACAGCATCCTCATCATCTTTGTGATCCTCATCACTACTCTAGCACGGCGGCGCAATACTGATTATAAATCATTACAGGTTTCCACTTCCATGAAGGAGTTGCAGCGCGGAAAAGCTTCTAAATATATTACTCTGTCTCACACCTCCACTATAAATAGCTCTTGGTTCGGGACCACAAGTCTTGGGCCGAGAGGGTGGGTGGGGGGGGGCGGGGGGGGGATAGCCACTCCCCCCTCTCTCTGTCGCGTTCAAGTCTCAGAAGGAACACTATGGTGGGAATCTGGGCTGTGCTTCTGTAGAACAGTCTGTGTTTTTGAGCCGCATGGTGTGTTCATGCTCTTCGTAAAGTCATGGATGTTAGGATAGATTTCAGTCGGTGCTGTGACTACCTGGGCCTCGTGGAGCAGGATCTGAATTGGGCCCCACAGGTAATAGAAAGACACCCTACGTTTTCCGATCGCGGGAAAGGATCTTGTTGGTCAGGGGTGGGGTTGTGTGTTGTCGTGGAAACCCATCCCGGGGGTTTCCAGGACTGTGTCAGATGGACGTACCGAAGTTAGCGAATTGGATTGTCTTTACAGAACCGAAACGACCGACTGATTTGGTGGAGTCATGTCCGCGGTATATCTGGTGAACACATTTCACTCCGATTGGTAAAAAATATTCATTTAAAATAATGACAGCAATAACAACACCACCTTTTTCAATCAATCACAATCACATTTCTTTTCTACTGCTAAACATATCGGATAGTTTGAAGATGACGGGCTTGGCTGTTTGCAAGCTAACGTGTTTCTGTGATATAGTGCCTGTGTGTGTGTGTGTGTGTGTGTGTGTGTGTGTATGTGTGTATGTGTGTGCGTATGTGGTCAAATGAATTGAAATCGCATGGAGTTCTTTATGGCAGGTTGGGGTCAGTCCATCAGGTCTGGTTCCGTGATGTGGGCAGGATTCTCTAGCTCTGTGCCGCAGCCCAGCACAGCATTGGTTGGGTCAAGCGTCAATCAAAGAAAATCCAAACTTCACTGACGTCAAGAAGGCCATCCTTCCTCTTGCCGTTGGCTGTGATTGGACGGTGCTGGTGCTATCCCTCCCTCTTCTTAAACCCTTGTCTCCTCCTCCTCCTACTCCTCACCTCTCAGTACAGCCCGTCAATGGCGGTCATAGGCAGAGGCTGTTGCCGTGGCGCCAGGCCCCGCCCCCCTAGACGTGGCACTGTAGTAGTATGGTGACCCTGTCGTAGACAAACACTGATTTTTTGTATTTGTCCAAGATGTTTGCCAGTTTTTAAGACATTTCACCAAGATAGAAGACCAAACGTGACATTATTGACTTGTGTACACTTAAATAAAAAGTCAATAAAAAGTAAGTCAATAAAAAGTAAAAAGTTTTGGAAAAATAATCAGCTGTTTTCTTTTTTGTACCGTTTTATACATCAGACGTGGGGAGTAATTAAAGGCTGAGATAGCGTGACGTGAGTTATTAATTAAATGATGTTATATAAAGAATCCCCAGGGAACCTCACGCATGCAGAACATACTGACAAAACTAATTCAAACTCAAACTGTCTTCTCTCTCCGGTTCTGTCTCTCACTCCCCCACACACACACACACACGCACGCACGCACATACATACACACACACACACACACACACACGCACGCACGCACACACAACACACACACACACATACACACACACACACACACACACACACGCACACACACACACACATATGCACGCACACACACATACACATGAACTCGCACATGCACACGCATGCATGCACGCACACATACACACACAGGCACACACACACACACACACACACACACATTCACACATGCAGACCTGCTTCAATAAATCAGAGATGGAGACACATATACACACACTTATATAGACACACACACACACACACACACACACACACACACACACACACACACACACACAGAAAAAAACCATCGGCACGTTACTAATGATTTGACTAATGTCTCTGTGAAAGGCGTGGAGCGTGATATGTGTAGGATGAATAGGAACACTGAAAGGTATTCAGGGAGATAAAAGCAGAAGAGAAGGAAGCTCATTAAAACCTCTGCTGCAGTCTTGTCTAAGGTATGGCGACATTTTAAAAGGGCCCGATCGCTCAACGCTTCAACACAAATGACAAGAAAGTAACGTCACAAAAAGACCTCCCGCATTACAACTCAAAAGGGAATCACATTAGAGATTACAGTTCTCTTCTCTTAATCTTAAAAAACTTCATTCTTAATGGTCCTATAATGTAAGATCAAGTGCATTCTGAGCTCCCTGGGTTGAGACAATAACAATCAGAAAACTAATGTTAGTTCTAATCATAATTAAACTTGTACACATTTAAAAAGCTATGAAATATATATATTTTTTAATTATCCACGCTTACATGTCACTTCGTTCCTTTTTCCCGCGAAATCCGACCCGACTCAAATATAAGAGAAATCAGCCCAGAAGCTGTTCTACACAACAGAGAGAGTCGGGG
>PIJE02001147.1:10000-12500 GCA_002895965.2 Coryphaenoides rupestris | reverse complement strand
AAAGAAATGTGATTGTGATTGATTGAAAAAGGTGGTGTTGTTATTGCTGTCATTATTTTAAATGAATATTTTTTACCAATCGGAGTGAAATGTGTTCACCAGATATACCGCGGACATGACTCCACCAAATCAGTCGGTCGTTTCGGTTCTGTAAAGACAATCCAATTCGCTAACTTCGGTACGTCCATCTGACACAGTCCTGGAAACCCCCGGGATGGGTTTCCACGACAACACACAACCCCACCCCTGACCAACAAGATCCTTTCCCGCAATCGGAAAAAACGTAGGGTGTCTTTCTATTACCCGTGGGGCCCAATTCAGATCCTGCTCCACGAGGCCCAGGTAGTCACAGCACCGACTGAAATCTATCCTAACATCCATGACTTTACGAAGAGCATGAACACACCATGCGGCTCAAAAACACAGACTGTTCTACAGAAGCACAGCCCAGATTCCCACCATAGTGTTCCTTCTGAGACTTGAACGCGACAGAGAGAGGGGGGAGTGGCTATCCCCCCCGCCCACCCTCTCGGCCCAAGACTTGTGGTCCCGAACCAAGAGCTATTTATAGTGGAGGTGTGAGACAGAGTAATATATTTAGAAGCTTTTCCGCGCTGCAACTCCTTCATGGAAGTGGAAACCTGTAATGATTTATAATCAGTATTGCGCCGCCGTGCTAGAGTAGTGATGAGGATCACAAAGATGATGATGATGATGCCGACGCTGTTGATGATGATGATGATCACGACAACGCAGTGATACGTGAAGTCTTGACATGTCGAAGTATTTCTGTTTATAAATGTGGAGCAATCGCCGATTTCCTGTCTGACGCTTTGACGCCGAGGAGTTGTACACAGGGGTCCGTTTTTCACGTCCTGTGATGTCGCCAGGAGAAGGATTTAGGAAGAAGTGGCGCCCTTTCTTTCTCTCTCTCTCTCTCTCTCTCTCTCTGTCTCTCTTTCTTTCTCTCTGTATCTATCCCTCTCTCTTAAAACTCCCCAAAGATGGGTCCACTTTATGGCTCACAAACTACAAAAGCACAAAGAGACTCAATCACTATTAGGAGGCGCGGGGAATCCATTGGGAGCCGTGTATAAAGGGTGCTTTGTAAAACACTTCTACTTCTTCATCTTCTTCTTCTTCTTCATCCCCTGTTAAGCGTCGACATGCCAACAACAGGAAAAGTTGTTTTTGTAAAAAGAGAAAAAACCTAAAAAAAACTAAGTGAAATAGTTTTGGTTTTTGTCGCCGCCCCACCCCCACCCCCCCAGCGCCCCCCCATCAGTTCTGCACTGTGACAATGCATGACAGCAGGGTCGAGGCCTTACCCCATCGGTACCTAGTAGGGAGACACACCCGCCTCCTCCAACACTGTTCTCAGATCAGCAATTCCCCTTAGTCACCCCCCACTGTTGTCTGAGAGCCTGCAGATGAATCCTTGTCTGCTGATCTCAGATCTGTGACCTGGGCGGCCTTGTCTTCCTGAGCCAGTACCTGTGGCTTCCTGTCGTCCCAAAACACAGGAAGTCATCACCAAATTTAATTCAATAGGAATTATTCACATTTCAAAATATAGGTTTTGTAGCGTCATTTATCATTTTTCTTTGAGATGAAGATGACGTGTGTGTGTGTGTGTGTGGTGTTGTTTTAGCCATTGTGTGCAAGTGTTTACAACTTTTTGTTGTTTTTTCTTTTCTTTTGTTTGGGACGAGCACGGTAGTTTGTTTTTTTTTAGCTGCCGCACATTTTTTGAGGCACCGAAATGGGCGGCGTGAGACAAAAACACATCGGCGCGCAAAAAACCTGCATCCGGCCGTCCATACCGCGCACGAGCGACACCGGGGTTCCTTCTCAAAGCAGCAGCAGTACAGTAGGATGGATTCTTTTACGTTCGTCGACCCTTCAAAGTTGTGCGTGAACAACTCTAAAGAACAATTCACTCTGCTAGTCTTGCCTTTATTCTGCGTTATTTCTCTCTCTCTCCTTCTCTTCTCTATTCTCTCTCTCTCTCTCTCTTGATCTCTACGAGGCATTATTAAACCTGAACCACACCAGCTGAAAACAAGGACAGTGCCTTTAGTTTTGTATGAGAACACCCCCCCCCCCTCCCCCCACTGAAAACTGACCACGGGTCACTAAAGAGAATACAAACGAACGTCCATTTTTCCTAAAACTCACTTTTCTGACAACAAATCTCATCTGATTGTGCCAACAACAACAACAACAACAACAACAACAACAACAGGGCTGAACTACAACTACCGTGGGCTGTATGTCACCGTAGCAACCGTATAGATGGCCGACACAGCCTCCAATCTGACCACCGCCACCACACCAGGAACTACAGAATATTCTACACCAAAATCTAAACCACTGAGTTACTATAAGGCAACGAGGAGTCCACGTCGGAAAATAGGCCATGAAAAACTACACTAACATTAAGCCAAGCCGAAGAGATGTCTTGATTAAATGTGATAGGAGCTGAAGTAAAACACAACAC
>PIJE02001147.1:0-5000 GCA_002895965.2 Coryphaenoides rupestris | reverse complement strand
GATGGCGGCGTGGGATCTCTAGGAAATAAGTGAAATGGGGAATCAACGCGTTGTCTCTCCTCCAGCAAGCTGTCTTCTCCAGGAAACACCAAAGGCGCGCGTGTGCACCAGAGAGTACAGTCAGTCTGCTGCGGTGGATGATAGCACCACTTTTCTACCTCATTTACTAGCTACCGTCTAGGGTCTACTCCTCCTCCTCCCTCCTCCTCCCCCTCCTCTTCCTCCTCTCTCACTTGTCTCTCTCTCTCTCTCTCTCTGGTCTCCGGACCCCAGTTGACTGTGTGCCGTGTGCCCCCCCCGTCACCCCTCACATCAAAACAGCATCCCTCCCCCCGGTTTCTTTCACTCGCTCTCCAATTTCTTTATTTTATTTTATTTTTTTTATTTCTCCTCTGTCTCTCCTTCCTGCTCCTTTAACATCAGTCCCTCTTCTTCCTCTTTTTTCTCCTTTTTCTTTCCCCTCCCTCCCCCCATCCTTCTCCCAAGGGGGATCCCTCGCTCGCTCGCACGCCCCGCTCCCTCTCCTCTCCTCTCTCCTCTCCTCTCTCCCTCGGCTGACAGCCACAGACCCTGATGCCCCTCCCTCTCTTCCTCCATCTCTGAACCCCCCATCCCCCCATCCCCCCCACGCACACGCACAACCACACACACACACACACACACACACACACACACACAACACACACACACACACACACACCACCCATTCTCCCTCTTGTTCTGTCGGTTCTGCCTCACTGCTCTCCCTACACCGCCCTCTGAGTGTCAGCCCCCCTGCTGCCGAGCGAGAGAGCTACAGCGAGAGAGAGAGAGAGAGAGAGAGAGAGAGAGAGAGAGAGAGAGAGAGAGAGAGAGAGAGAGAGAGAGAGAGAGAGAGAGAGAGAGAGAGAGAGAGCTTTGGATAAAAGTGTCAAATGTCCTGAATGTAATTGTAGTCCTAAACGTACATTTGTAAATGTAAACGTTGGATTGTCTTGATGTCTTACTAATGCACTTCTGCATCCACTGTGGCAGCTGTGTGAGAGCTACTCATCAGGTGTCTCTCGGAGGACAGACCAGAGAATGGTTTCAATCATCTTTTTTGAAGGTCTGTCATGACACCGCTTTGTCTTTTTGTTTGGTGGTTCAGTGGCTGCACATCATCAGAACATCACACTCCTGTCCCGTCTGGCCAGGTCAACCCTATTCTCCGCAACATTTCTGCGGTGCCAGAGGGCCAAGTGAGTCACACATCACAAATGTCTGCCTCCTTGTTTTTCATTCTGGTTCATCTGGTTTGGGACTGGCACAGTGGCCCATCATTGTTCTAAAAGACCTTGAAGCAACTATCAGAGAGAGAACTGTTCTGTTACTGTTGTTTAGTTGAGCATTTTATTCACGTTTTTTCGAGGCACATTCAATATGTTCTGTCACAGGGAGCGGTTCCTTTAAGAGAACAGGAAGTTGGTAACAGGAAGTCACCTTTGACCTCCTGTGTGAGTTTAACCAGGAAGTAAAGGATACGCATGGCAAGGTGAACAGTGGCGGCTCCTGAAGAAAATCTCAGGGGGGGCAATTCTTCTGTTAATGATTAAAGGTGACCCATTCAATAGGTGCATTAAGCAAGACTATCAATTTGTTGTTAGATGATTAACTCATACAGAGTCCTTCTTATGTCCACTAGATGGCAACTCCATAAACAAAAATGGTGTAGCTCCACAATTAATTATTTACATGAATCTAATGTTGTTTGATGTAAAATAGCTGAACAGGACACAAGATATGTCCAGCAACCACATAAAGACAGGGGCAGCATATTAAGTCAAGTATTTACTAACTGACTGAGGATCAAGAGGATCAAGAGCTTTCACAACCTTTACAACATACATACAACAAACATACAACAAGATAGTGCAGTCAAATTATCTTAAAGTGTAAAGGAAAGTGCAGACTTTCAACAATAAATAAAAAAACACAGCATGGCAATAACAAGTAAAATAGTTGAGAATTGGATCTTTAGATCGACCATTTCTGGTATTTAGGATACCACCAAAGTGCTTCTTCATAAAAGCTACATTTCCATGTCCCAAAGTGACTAAACAATTGAGGTTTGACCTAATGTGGTCAGTGGCAGTGCATCTTGGCTTTACACATTAAAGACCAAGCCAGAATGATGAGGTGCGGCTAGATTGTATGGCTTTGTAAATGTGAACAACCATTATCTGGCCAATTGTATGAACCTGTAAACATGAACAACCATAGGCAACCATCTGGCCATTGGTATAGATCTGTAAAAATGAACATGAACAGAACATAGTTTTTTTTAACCTTTTTTCCGAATGAATGAAAACTAACTATTTAAAAACAACATCAACTAAATGAACTGACAGACAGACAGACAGAGAGAGAGAGAGAGAGAGAGAGAGAGAGAGAGACAGAGAGAAAGAGAGAGAAGAGACAGAGAGAGAGAGAGAGAGAGAGGAGGACGCGTTGGGGCGAGATAAGAGATAATCAGAGACACAACTACAATCAACATAATAGCAAGTGAACATTTAATCGGAACCATTAAGTGCATCGACGGGCCACACTAGAATGGTGCTGCGTTGTTCGTGCAACCTGATGGTAAGACCGTAGGACGCGCTGCTATAACCAAATACCGCAGAGAGGCAGAGTCATCACAGCATACCCCACACATAGGAACTGGGTAATAGCCGTCCAGACGCGCTCTAAACCCAGAGGATATCACCACATAGGACGGGATAGTTTCATGCATTTATTTATTTATTTTTCTGTATGTAGGCAACAACCGACGAAGCATCAAATGGAAATATATGCCTGTGTATAAAGTACAACAGGTTCTAAAAAGAAACGTGAAGATTTGTGAAGAGTTACTTTTTCCATTTTAGGGTTTTTTCCTCCGGAGTTTACAATTTCGGGCATCGCAAAATAAAGCGTGTAGATTCTGCAGTCAAATGGCTTTTCTTATATGTCGAGTACGAGGGGACCAGATTGTCACCTCAGCAACAACTGTGTTTGGGGTGCAGTAGGGTGCAGGTTGTAGTGATGGGAAGTCCGGCTCTTTTCAAAGATTCGGCTCTTTTGGCTCGGCTCCCTTAGAAGAGCCGGCTCTTACGGCTCCCAAATGGCTCTTTTATGCATTTTGTTCGTTACCAAAAAAAAGACACAGTTACTATTGTCTAACATTTTAATCAAACCTTTAAATGAACAACTGAACACAGAACCACAGCAAACAAATGAAATAAATAACCAACTGAACACAGAACCACAGCAAACAAATGAAATAAATAACCAACTGAACACAGAACCACAGCAAACAAATGAAATAAATAACCAACTGAACACAGAACCACAGCAAACAAATGAAATAAATAACCAACTGAACACAGAACCACAGCAAACAAATGAAATAAATAACCAACTGAACACAGAACCACAGCAAACAAATGAAATAAATAACCAACTGAACACAGAACCACAGCAAACAAATGAAATAAATAACCAACTGAACACAGAACCACAGCAAACAAATGAAATAAATAACCAACTGAACACAGAACCACAGCAAACAAATGAAATAAATAACCAACTGAACACAGAACCACAGCAAACAAATGAAATAAATAACCAACTGAACACAGAACCACAGCAAACAAATGAAATAAATAACCAACTGAACACAGAACCACAGCAAACAAATGAAATAAATAACCAACTGAACACAGAACCACAGCAAACAAATGAAATAAATAACCAACTGAACACAGAACCACAGCAAACAAATGAAATAATTAAAGGCCAAAGTCTTAACATTATGACACTTTAGATAAAAGTCTTGAGTGCAGGTTGGCATTCAGAAACACCAGATGCCTCAGCTTGGTGGGCTGATGTGATTTCTCCTCTCCGTGATTATTTGTCCTGTTTTTGAGAAGACTCTCTCTGAGGGGACTGATGTTGGGACGATGCAGAGTCTTCCTACCATTACCTTAACCAGGCGTGGGTAGACTGAAGCCTTGGTCTCCCACCAGTTCAGTGGGTCTTCTTCAGCTCTTCGGATGAGGGTCTCCTCAAGATAGGACGTCACCTCCAGCACAGCATCAGCTGTGGGATTTCTCCTCGCGGTGTCTCCTGTTGCTCTTTCGTCAAAGAGCCTCCACACAGCAGACGCTTGTGGTTCCTGTGAACCCGGCCCTGCTCCAACGTCTTCCTCTTGCCCCTCTGATGGAGGAGCTGACAGGCTGCTGGGGTTGCGTCTTGCTGCTGCTGCTGCACTTATTCTTTTAAGTGCCTCGTCCACAGCTCTGTTGTCGCTAAATGCTAACTTTTTAAACCGTGGGTCCAGTGCAGTGTTTGGGACAAGGTTTTTCTACTGGGGAGAACATACATGGGGTTTAAGGCCTGGACAAAAGTTTTAAATCCTTTGTCCTCCACAATGGAAAATGGCTGAAAGTCACTGGCTATCATTTCAGCCAGCTCCTCATCAACACTTATCCGTGTGGCTGGGGTCATTTGTTTTGGAATAAATGTGCTTATTTTGGTTTGAGTTGCAGGAGGACGCGGTACACCTGCGGTTTTCGGCAAGACGGTGGATGCTGCAGCAGAAGTACTTGGCTCAAAACAGGACACTTTTCCAGGGTCAGTGGCTGGAGGAGAGAGAGCTTGACCTCTCTCTCCTCCAGCTGCACGGTGGGCGGTTCTTAAGGCCGCCGCACGCCTTGTTGTTGACTCTGCTCTGAAGGATATTTAATTTACAAGTTCTGCACTCAGCTTTGCAGTCTCCAATGTCGTTGAAATGCAGCCAGATGCTGCTTCTTTTTCAGTTTTCACTCATTTTGAACAGATTTAAATGCCTATCAAAATAAAGTCCCGCCCCTGCCTGCATTGGATTCTCAGCAGAGCTGAGCAGGAGCGGCTGAAGATTCTGCTCTCATCGACGGGAGTCGGCTCTTCTCGTTCCCTAGAAAGAATCGTCTCTTAGAGTCGGCTCGTTCAGGAACGACACA
>PIJE02001146.1:119831-158687 GCA_002895965.2 Coryphaenoides rupestris | reverse complement strand
GTGGTAGTTGAGGTAGTATTTGTATCTAATATGTGGTAGTTGAGGTAGTATTTGTATCTAATATGTGGTAGTTGAGGTAGTATTTGTATCTAATATGTGGTAGTTGAGGTAGTATTTGTATCTAATATGTGGTAGTTGAGGTAGTATTTGTATCTAATATGTGGTAGTTGAGGTAGTATTTGTATCTAATATGTGGTAGTTGAGGTAGTATTTGTATCTAATATGTGGTAGTTGAGGTAGTATTTGTATCTAATATGTGGTAGTTGAGGTAGTATTTGTATCTAATATGTGGTAGTTGAGGTAGTATTTGTATCTAATATGTGGTAGTTGAGGTAGTATTTGTATCTAATATGTGGTAGTTGAGGTAGTATTTGTATCTAATATGTGGTAGTTGAGGTAGTATTTGTATATGTACTAATGTGGAGGAATATAATGCTGGTGCTTGGTTGAGGCCCCTGGTTAGAGCAGCTCTGTGTCAGAGTCTCTTCCCCCTCAGCAGCTGCAGTCGGTTCCTGCTGTAACAGCTCAGTGTCTACGCAGTGTGACTGAGGGAGGTTTATGTACGGCTCTCTATCACTGTGTGAACACATGACACTGTTAGGGTAGTGGAACTCTGACAGTAATAAACTGCTGCATCTTCAGGCTGGGCGCCGTCGATGGTCAGAGAGAAGTCAGTGCTGCTTCCACTGCCACTAAACCGAGCTGGTGTTGATGATTCACGGGTGCTTATATATCTTATGAGGAGCTTGGGGGCTTCTCCAGGTTTCTGTTGGTACCAGATATATAATTATTGCTGTAAGCCGCTGGGTTGGTTTTACATGTCAGAGTGACTCTGGATCCTGGAGTAAAAGACTCTACTGGTGGCTGAGTCACAGTCACCTGACTGCTGGTTCCTATGGGAAACAAACAAACAAATCATTCAGTTCTCCAATAGAAAATACAAGCAAGCAAAGACGCTTCTTCTTGTCATTGAGTGGATGAACCGACCTGTTAAGGATCCACAGACCGCTGTCCACAAAAGGAGGGTGAGGTGATTCATGGTCTCCACGGTTCCTGGGGTGTTGAGTGACAGCTCAGAGTCCTGCAGTGTAGAACTCGGAGGACTTTAAATCCTCTCAGAAGCCCAGTTTCAGCTGAGCATGCAAAGCTTCCTCTCTATGGAAATGAGCCGTTTCCACTCCCCAGACTGGGGCTGAGAGAACTCACACATTCTGGGAGGACCACTGGATCTCTTCTACAGTCACACTTTAGGAATATATTTTTCATTTCACTGAAAACAATCTGAATTCATAATCTATGACTTTTTGTCTCATTTATTCATTTTCGGGTTTGTATAAAATCCTTTAATTTTCATATTCTTGACAAATTTGAATGATATTTTTTCTTAATACGATAATAATAGATAATAACATTCTATTTGTTATAAATTCATGTTCATTACATTGCCTATTTCATTAAGTTAGTTTAGTGGGCTTTTGTTGAGAAAATAATGTTTGCTAGCGTGCTTTCAAGTATTTAATGAAAAATAATAGTAGAATAAATCAATTTTAATAGATCCACACCTTCACATACACATTATTATAAACGTTACCAAACAGAACTTGAGGTGATCAAATATGAATAATTGATAGATTGGAGTGAGAAGCAAGTGTTAGTGAGTCAGTGAGATGTGTGTTCAGTGTGTGAGAGGTTTTTGTACAGCCTCTTAATGAGTTTGTATCACTGTGGTGGACTTTTGGTGGAGGCACCAAACTCATCGTTGACTGTAAGTAGAAGGACTCTTTTCTATACCTGATATATTATACCTTTGAAAACTACCTTCAGATTAAAATATGTGTGAAGATGTAAAGATTTGTAACCTTTTTTTGTAAATACTTATTTTTCATTTTTTCATTGACTAGGTTAAGGACAGTGATGTAAATATAGAATTTTATTAAGGTTTGTCATTAAATATAATTGTTGACTTTGGTTTTCCAAAGACATTATGATGAACATTCATGATTTACTAAGAATATAATTGATTTGCTTTGTACTTCATGAAATGGGCCAAGAAATATCATTCAAGTTCAGTTTCAAAAAATAATCTAATGAATATAATATTTAACTTGTAATGGATTTGTGTGCATAAAATGTCCTAATATACATGATTCTGTATTATTTGGCCGCAATGTAAAATAAAATGTCAGAAAAGGGAAGTGAAAGAAAGACATTTTAAGAAATGTTCTGCCACCTGACAGCGGTTGAAACATTTAAAATGTGTCAGGAATGAAGCGTCTCAATCTCCAATCCACAATGTCCACTCTTGGTGAATATTGCAGTTCCCTTCCCTGTGTGCTCCCTATGAGTGGTGATGTTCACTGAGCCTGTTGTCCACGTGTCTCCTCTCTCTCTCTTCCAGTGGGAGTGGTGCAGCCCACGCTGAGCCTCCTCCCTCCCTCCAGAGTGCAGCTGGAGCAGGGCAATGCTACACTGCTGTGTGTGGCCACTGGGGGCTTCCCCTCAGACTGGAAGCTCGGCTGGAAGGTGGGGGGCGGCGGCGGGTCCGGGGGGGCGTCGGACGGTCCGGGGGTCCTGGGTAAAGATGGCCGCTACAGCTGGAGCAGCGCCTTGAGCCTCCCTGCGGACCGGTGGAGGAAGGCGGGCTCAGTGAGCTGTGAGGCCAGTAAGAATGGCCGCACGCCTGTCACTCAAAGCCTGGATCCTGGCCAGTGTTCAGAGTAGAGAGGCTCCAGCATGGAAGTACTGTAGAATACAAATGTCCTCTGACACGTCTGCTTTATATCTGTCTGTCTGAGGTAGCACTGCAGCTTGTGATGCTCTACATTATTATAACACGTCTTTCATCCATTAGTGCTATGCTTTCTGGTTCTTACCCCTTGCTTGGATTTATCACATGTTGAACATTTAATAAAGACATAAAAAAGACTTCAATAATTTCTGATCATGTGTCTTCTGTCTTGTTTTTTAATTAATTTAGCTTAAAGATAATATTCAAAACCAGATGTATTGCTTATGATGAAACAAGTTAGTTTCTCCACCATTTTGAGTGCAGGGTTAAAGCTGTGGTGTGTATCTCTGAATGAGCAAAGTGTTGGTTGTGTGGATGTTGTTGGACAGTGTGTTCACTGTATCCAGTGGACCAGTGTCAGTCATAGAGCCACTGCTGCTGACGTGACCCATGTGTGTCACACTGACTTTATGTCACTTCATAAAACACTAGTTCAGGGGGAAGTCCAGGTTTCTGCAGATACCAACTTAGAAACATGTAAAAGTACGTCTCAGAAGACATTCAGTATCTCTCACCAACACATAGGAACCCTACTAGCGTGCTGAGTGGTGGAAACAGAAACATATTCATCAGGTTTGTGTCTATGAGTCAAACACCAAACCGACATGGCTAAAAGACGTGCTTCATGAAACGTATTCTGTGAGCAGTGAACTGGAGCTATTCAAATGAAGTCCAGTTTTAGCAGATGTGCACCTGTGTCTCTTGAGGGACAGAAAGTCAGTGGAGATGGAGGGCGGAGGTTTTCACAAGAGTCTCTGGAGACTCCAGTGAAAGCAGTTTGTGTTTATGTCCACAAACCAGCTGAACGCTGCCCCCTTGTGTCAACCCACAGCCACTACAATCAGAATCAGAAACATCTTTATTGCCTTAGCATTTGCAAGGAATGTGCTTTCATGAAATTGGTGCCGAACATTGAACATTACACAGAATGTACACACAATGAAGAGTCATCCATTCTGTTCAGGTCCATCTTTAATAATAACTTACAGCTTCAGGTGTAATATGCTTTTAATTCAACAGCATTGACGCTTGCTTCATAGATCAATCACAGTTCAATCAAGTTGTAATCTTCGAAATGGAATGTGTTCTCTCTGATTGGACAGCAAAGTGTCACATGATGGTTCATTATATTCGTTACACAGTATGTTCATAATACTGATCCCTATAACTAAATAGGAGTGGCGTACATACTCCTTAAAGTATATTTGCAATGCTGCAGTTTGTGCAGGTTTAATTAAAATCGGATTGTCAATTCACCATGAGGCATATTCGCATGTTGTGTTTGCATTTGGTCAAATTTGGTGTGTGGTGCTGTTCAGTTTGGCAGGGTCACGTGCCTCTGAGCCACGCGTTGTGGCGGCAGCTCAACCCAAGTGCCACAATTTCTCTAAAGAAAACTGATCTAAAACGTGAGCGAGATGGTAGAAGACGGTACGAAATATACAAAACAAATCTTCCTCCAGAATTGCTTTTCAAAAACTGTCTACATTGTCAAAACGATGAAAAGGTTAAGGCAAGAAACTCAAAAAAGGTAAAGAACTCGTGTCATCCATTTTCGATTACAAAACAGGTGATGGCACAGCGCTCATTTTCTGACGTTGACGAGAGTTTTGTTCCCCCGTTCTCGGGTCGAACCACATTTTGGTTTCCCAGCCTGGAGTGTTCGAGTGAGACCCGGGACAGAATCGTGTCATAAAGACTGCGTGAGCCAAATGCGGTGAAGTGGTGAATATAATCAACCACGTAAGCTGACGGCACCGCACATGAACCACGTGTCAAACTCGCACTTTAGCAAGTTGAAGGAGGCGTCAAGATGAGCATCCCGCTTTGTACGCGCACCGGTAAACATGCGGCCTCCCTGGGGGGGGGGGGGGGGGGGGGGGGGGGGGGGAATAACAATCATCACAGAGAAAAGTTGGCCCATGTACGTAATTTGTCCTACTTGGGAACCAACGCAAATCCCGGGCCGAAGACGTAAACGGGCCAACCTTTATGCAGTGCCAAAAGTCGGAAAGGCCCCTAGCGCTGAAAATATCTAAAATATTCTGTGGTTCAATGGCACACCTGGCGACCTCAACTGAGCCCCCGTCAGTCAAGGTGTCGGCTACTGGTGACTGGCAGACAGAAGGAGGGGGGCGGAGGGGCAGTTTGTAAAATATACAGAATGGTCAGTAACATTTTAAGAAATCACGGCACATCATTAGCCGTCTACTATGCTGAGGTCGTATAGGGGGATACAGTGGTCCAAAGATGCTAGTTGGCATAGCAGTCATTGGGTTAGCCCCGTAGCGGCCGGAGGCTCGTGTTCAGCGGTTGTTCCTCATGGCTTCCTTGGCTGCCAGGATGAGTGGTGTGAGGGTGGACAGAGGCTTGGCCATCTCCAGGAACTGATGCTGCAAAACGACAACGCAGGTTAGCAACACGACGGGAGGGAGAGTGTATATATATATATATATAATATATATATATATAAATAAACGATTATCAGTATCAGTAGGGGTAGTCAATTCAGGATCTACTCCAGTCCGCTGCGCTAAGAATGCAGAGTAAAGTGTGTATAACATTATATTATTATGTAGAACAGGATTCTTTTATAGTTGAAAAAGTTCCATCAATAATGCAAACGCACAAAGGCAAGCCTGAGACACTTTGGAAGTTGTGAATCCATTCAGAATCATAGGAGATGAGAATGGTGATTCTTATGTGAATGGTTCCTGCTGCTTATGTGAATTTCCTTTTGTAGGCCCCACCCCGAGCTGCTGTTCAGTTGCCGCAACTAATCTAGTTCACGCGCACGTTGCTAAAATTAGTGTCTCCGTGAATATTGTGCATTCAAGTGGATTTCCTGACCGACCGAACAAACGACACGAAACGAAACAAAGCGAACAAGAGCCAATCCCGGAGCTACCTGCAGCAGTTCTTTGCCTCCTCCCCTTTTCTCCACGTCCATCTCCAGGCAGCGGGACAGGAAGGACCTGAAGACCGGGGACAACTTCTCTGGACTCTGAAGCTCGGGCGTCCCATTGGTGGCGATCAAATACAGAGCCTGAGAAGAACAGCGCAGCACAGGACAGGAGGCAGGCGGTTACGTGAAGCTCGTACAACACACCACCGCCACCACCACCACCACCCCAGCAGTAGACAGAAGTGGCCGAGATGCGTGAAGGAGACACTTCGTGGGGAACGTCTTGCTCCAGAGAAGCACGTTTCCTTTGCATGTCTCCGTGTACAGATTTCACCACAAGGGGTCCACGGATTCAAACCTGTTCTGCTCCTCCTACACTTAGGCAGTGCACACGCACATACTTTCTTTTTTTTAAACTTTATTTATTAATACGCATCTTATGTTCCACCAGTTATTCAGTTGTCATCCTATTGCTAATTTATTGATTTATTAGGTCATCTGGCTCCTTCTATTATTTAATATTTAAAAAAAAAAAATCACTTTATAAGTTTATCATCATCGTCCCCATCTTCACCCTCATCATGACGATTCCAGTTATTATTATCATCATCATCATCATTATTATTATTCTTCAGGTGATTAGTATTGAAGTGCTCACCCTGAGGGGGTTCTCGTTGAGGTAGGGCGGCTCCCCCTCCACCATCTCGATGGCCATGATGCCCAGGGACCAGATGTCCACCTTGGGCCCGTAGGCCTTGCGGGTCACCACTTCCGGGGCCATCCAGTAGGGGGTGCCCACCATGGTGCTGCGCTTGCTCTGCTCGGGGGTGATCTGGGCGCAGAAGCCAAAGTCAGCTGGCATGGGGAGAGAGAGGGAGAGATATATTTGTTTATATATATATTATATATATATTTGACTTTTATCTATATAGCACTCTTTTTTTCACAAAGTCGCAAAGTTCAGCGTTCACCTGGACTCTGCATAACCCCCCCCCCCCTGCCCCCCACCTTCCCTCTCCTAAACCTAGCACTAACTTACATATTTGTACATTTTGGCATTATTAATAGCACTGAGCATTGTTTAGCATATTGTATGTTCTTAGATGTTGGTAATGCACTCAGAATGGCACGTCTGCTCTTATCCCGGCTATTATGCAGGCAACCTAGGAATTATAAAACTCGTTCTATTAGCCTTGCAATTATGAATGCTTGAAACCTGCTCTATTCTTATCTTTATGTACCACAACAATATATTGCTGTCTCTCTTTCTACAAATGTACTCTTTGTAAGTCGCTTTGGACAAACTCGTCTGCCAAATGCCCCTAAATGTAAATGTCATGTAAATGCTTGTACAAATAAGAGTAAAGTAAAATACCAATAAAATGAATGAAAGAAATCGTAGTTCTCTACGGTTTCAGTTGTTTCTCTTCATAATAATAATAATAATAATAATAATAATAATGCAGATACACAACACCGACAACCAGCGACGGCAAACTAAAAAGAGAGCGACAAGCGACAAGGACTGTATGTGGAGCATGGGAGTTAGCGTTAGCTCGCTCACTTAGCTTGACGGAGCCGTCCATGCCCAGCAGCACGTTGTCACTCTTGATGTCCCGATGGATCACCTGGTTGGCGTGCAGGAACTGCAGAGCCTGGAGACACTGGAGACCAGGGTGAGAGGGAGTGAGAGAGAGAGAGAGTGAAAGAGTGAGAGAAAGAGTGAGAGAGTGAGAAAGAGTGAGGTTGCAAGACAGTGAGAGAAAGAGTGAGGGAGTGAGAGAGAGTGAGAAAGAATGAGAGAGAGAGAGTGAATAATAGAGTGAGAGAAAGAGTGAAAGAGTGAGAGGTTACAGGTTACAGTCTGGTGTACGTACCTCTCAGGTTAGTCTGGTGTACGTACCTCTCAGGGTACAGTCTGGTGTACGTACCTCTCAGGTTACAGTCTGGTGTACGTACCTCTCAGGTACAGTCTGGTGTACGTACCTCTCAGGGTACAGTCTGGTGTACGTACCTCTCAGGGTACAGTCTGGTGTACGTACCTCTCAGGTTACAGTCTGGTGTACGTACCTCTCAGGGTACAGTCTGGTGTACGTACCTCTCAGGGTACAGTCTGGTGTACGTACCTCTCAGGTTACAGTCTGGTGTACGTACCTCAGGTTACTAGTCTGGTGTCCTGGTGGTACGTACCTACTCAGGTTACAGTCTGGTGTACGTACCTCTCAGGTTACAGTCTGGTGTACGTACCTCTCAGGTTACAGTCTGGTGTACGTACCTCTCAGGGTACAGTCTGGTGTACGTACCTCTCAGGTTACAGTCTGGTGTACGTACCTCTCAGGGTACAGTCTGGTGTACGTACCTCTCAGGTTAGTCTGGTGTACGTACCTCTCAGGGTACAGTCTGGTGTACGTACCTCTTCAGGTTACAGTCTGGTGGTACGTACCTCTCAGGGGTACAGTCTGGTGTACGTACCTCTCAGGTTACAGTCTGGTGTACGTAACCTCTCAGGGTACAGTCTGGTGTACGTACCTCTCAGGTTAACAGTCTGGGTGTACGTACCTCTCAGGGTACAGTCTGGGGTGTACGTACCTCTCAGGTACAGTCTGGTGTACGTACCTCTCAGGTTAGTCTGGTGTACGTACCTCTCAGGTTACAGTCTGGTGTACGTACCTCTCAGGTTACAGTCTGGTGTACGTACCTCTCAGGTTACAGTCTGGTGTACGTACCTCTCAGGTTACAGTCTGGTGTACGTACCTCTCAGGTTACAGTCTGGTGTACGTACCTCTCAGGTTAGTCTCGAGAGGTGTACGTACCTCTCAGGTTACAGTCTGGTGTACGTACCTCTCAGGTTACAGTCTGGTGTACGTACCTCTCGGCACACAGCGGCGATCTGGGCCTCGTCCATGCAGGTCTCTGTGACAACGTCCGTTAGAGAGCCACCGGCCAGGTACTCCATCACGACAAACAGCTCATCTCCAACGAGAAAACTGTATACACACACACACACACCTCAATACGGCTATTTGGTGCCTATTCGTGTGTGTTGTGCATGATGCACAGCACAGGCGAGGCAGGTGAACTCAACCACACCTGTCGAGGAAATTGACGATGTTGGGGTTTTTCATCTCCTTCATGACCAAGATCTCGTTGATGATCAGCTCCTTCTTGGGCTGCTTCTGCAGGTTGATCTGTTTGATGGCCACCTAACACACACACACACACACACACACACACACACACACACACACACACACACACACACACACACACACACACACACACACACACACACAAATGCACTCTTTGTAAGTCGCTTTGTAAATGTAAATGTCATGTAAATGCTTGTACAAATAAGAGTAAAGTAAAATACCAATAAAATGAATGAAAGAAATCGTAGTTCTCTACGGTTTCAGTTGTTTCTCTTCATCATCATAATAATAATAATAATAATAATAATAAAGCAGATACACAACACCGACAACCAGCGACGCCAAACTAAAAAGAGAGCGACAAGCGACAAGGACTGTATGTGGAGCATGGGAGTTAGCGTTAGCTCGCTCGCTCGAAGTGGAAATTGGCCTTTAAAGTACGTGGTCAATTGAGTATCGGACGGCTCCTGTTGTACACGCTACGTCCACAGGGGGGCGCAAAAATCGGGTTTTCTTTCATTAAATGCAGAGTATGCCTTCTATGATCTGTGACATCGTGACATAGGTCCTCTGCAATAGTGGCCATGCACCACCACCACCACCACCACCACCACCACCACGCTCCTTTGATTTCTGAATTGGATTAAACACATTTTAATTAAAACGAAATTCACGGTGAGACGGAGGCAGCGTGACACGGTCAGTAAGAGCGGTTGTCTGGCAACAGGAAGGTTGCTGGTTCGATCCCCGGGCTCCCCCTCCTAGCCAAGTGTCGAGGTGTCCCTGAGCAAGACACCACCTAACCCTACCTGCTCCTCCTAGCTAAGTGTGGAGGTGTCCCTGAGCAAGACACCACCTAACCCTACCTGCTCCTCCTAGCTAAGTGTGGAGGTGTCCCTGAGCAAGACACCACCTAACCCTACCTGCTCCTCCTAGCTAAGTGTGGAGGTGTCCCTGAGCAAGACACCACCTAACCCTACCTGCTCCTGACGTGTTGGTTGTTACCGTGCATGGTTGACACCGCCGTCGGTGTATGAATGGGGGAATGTGAGGCAATACTGTAAAGCGCTTTGGATAAAAGCGCGATATAAATGCAATCCATTTATTATTTAGTTACTTAATAAAGGGTGGCGCCAGCTCACCTCTTGGCCGGTAGCAACATCGATGGCTGTGTAGACGGTACCAGAGGCCCTGAGTGAGGGGAGAGGGAGAGAGAAATTGTCTTTAACCATCAGTCATCACACATGTTTCACAAAGATACCGCATAGATGTGGCGGCATGTCAATGTTCTGAGATACGTGTTACGTGTTGTTTCGGATGGACTTTCAGCTCACCCCTGACCAATCTTTTCATAGCGCATGTACTTTTTCTTCGGGTCTCCGATGCTGACGATCGTACCTGAGGGTTGTTCACAGTGACATGTTCATCTTGTGTGTTCGTGTGTGTGTATGTGTGTGTGTACGTGCATGTGCTTGACATACGGAGCTTCTCCATGATCTCTTCGTCCGTCATCTTCCCGCTCTTTTTCCTCAGCTTGTCTGCGTTTTTCTCACCCTCCGGCGCCGGGAGCGGGTCGATGACCGACCGCGTGTACACCTGCGCCGACAAAGGAGCGACAGGAAGTGACATCGCGTCCTTTACGATCTGACGGGACCTCAGTCACCCCTGGCATCGGCGATCTTACCGATTTGGTGTGATCCGGTCTCGGAGCCACGCTCGGGGGCGGAGCTTCGTCATCGTCGTCGTCATCGCCACCCTTACCGCCGCCCGCCGGCGAGGTTTTTCCCGCCTGCTTGCCTGGCTGTAGCCGTGGCGACAGACGGAAAACAACCACAAGGAACAACAACAACAACAGGTTTGTGGGTTACAGTCGGCCCTCTGTAAACACAAGCAATGGATGACGAGGAGGCTGTGATATGGAGCTACGAAGCTACGAGGCTATGAAGCTACTCACCGACTGAGGGTCTTTATCTGGAAATAAATAAGAGCAGAGATAGCATGAGTTTGGGAAAAGAAAGTGGCTATGATTCAGAACGTTCTGTAGACATGGATGTGTAGATACCACTCCATTGTGAGGGAAGATTTTCATCCAAGATTGATTTGTATTGGGAATGGGAGTTTTCCACACACAGAAAGCAGTTGATGAATGCATCAAAGGGACGAATACATTGAGCCAAATTTTAAACAACATAAACAACCAGTATCCACAGGAGGCATATGCGGGTTCAAATAGATTAACATATACATATACACATATACAGTAGTCTGCCAGAACTTAATAATAATTTCCTTCGGGATAAATAAAGTTCTATTCTATTCTATTCTAACTTTGAAATTAGAATCTAACTGTCTTTTCGCAACAAATCAACTCTTTGTAAAATCTGCGCCCATGACAGCAGCTCCTGTAATCTGCTGATTTAAAGTTGATTGGCCAACCACCGAAAAACACGTTTAGGGCATATACATCGGCCGGGAATAAAATCGGCGTTCAAAAGATCGATGCATCCCTAGATATCGCCCTCCCACTCCTTCTTAGAATTCTCAGCCCTGACACACACTCTCTAAAATCTCTAAAAGGGTTCAAACCGACACACAGGGGCGTTCAAAGTGAATAGTAAAACAACAGAGGGTCACAAGATGGCGGACTGACCTGCGGCCGAGAAGCTGAGGTACTTCTGCTTGCCGCTGGTCGAGTCGTAGAACTTGAGGATGTCCAGGACTGCCTGCGGGTTCTGCTTCTGTTCCGACTTGCTGATGTTGGAGGTCTGCAGTAGACGGGCCCACTGCTCAGGCATACCCTACAAAACACACATGGATGTGCTCGCGTGAAGTCCAAGCAAAAGTACAAACAGGGATGAAGGGAGTCACGCATGCGCACACACAAGCACAGACTTACCGTGAACTCTCCGGTGACGGCATCAAAGCCCACGTGGATTGTGTGTTCAAAGTCAGAGGGGGAGGAGATCTCGGGCCTGTCCTTGTCACGATCTTTCTTCCTCCCGCCTAAAAAAGGTCACATGATGTTAGCAAAGGCGGGAGCGGTGCGCTACAGCCACATTCATCAGAGGCCAACGGGGACCCAAAAGCATCCTGTGCACGTCGCTATATAATTATTTTTGTTCATAATTGCGTGCATGTTATGTAAGTTTACAAGTTATAAGTTAAAGTGTACAAAATTACATGACTTGGACACCCCCCTTTAACTTGAACACTTACCCTTTTCAGAGGCAAACATGGAGATGATTTTGTTCCTCGGCTTCCTCTCCTCCGGCACAGAGGGCAGAGGCCGAGAGTTGTGATTGGCTGACTGAGGGTCCTTGGCTCCTCCTTGGCTGCTCATTCTGACAGGGGGGGCGGGGGGTTTGTCCTCACACACTCCGCTGTCACACATCTACACACACACGTACCCCTGTGGGAGCCAACACGCACAGGCGCACACACACACACACACACACACACACACACACACACACACACCACACACACACACACACACACACACACACACACACACACACACACACACACACACACACACACACACACACACACACCACACACACACACACACACACAGTGAGTGACCGAGTCGGGTATCGACGTGGCGAATGAGCGAGTTGGTGCGTGATCAACCAATTGGCTAACTGACAAACCAAACAACTGAGTCAGCGTGAAGAGCCCTTTTACCTTTTGCCACACACACACGCACACACACACACACACACACACGCAGGCACCTGATCGTCTCTCAAACTCACGTTTCTACCGCTCACTTCCTGCAACAACTCCAACTCTTGCGTGAGTCAGAGTGACAGTGAGACTTCTCCTTGAGCGGTCAGACACAACAGACCGGATCAAGCGAAAAGGAAAGGAAAGAAGGGGGAAAATAGTTTTTGTCCGTCCCATAATGTTGTCAGACACTTAGAATACCAACGTGAGCCTCAATGGATTGGAAAATCCCAAAGTTTTCCTTTAAGTCCCTTTCATTCGCTGTAGCACTTTTGAATATTTGTTCAAAATGTGGATTTCCTCGCTTTTAGAGAACTCCCGACAGAAAGTGCAACTGCAGCCACTGAAAGTGGTGGCAAGAGGTTACATTATGCAGGTTCCAAGACCAAAAAGACTCTAAAAACAACAACACCACTCCCATAAATGCAAACCAAACAGCTGTTTTATACTATCATATAATATCAGTGTGTGAAAACATCTGGACTGGTCTCCACTGACCATGTCTGACAGGCCTAGCTGTTTGCATCTGATGAGGCTGCAGTCAAGCCAGCAGGTCTCTTCTGATGGGAATCCACCGGCCGTGTGTCTTGGGCACGAGTGTGTGTGTGTGTGTGTGTGTGCGTGTGTGTGCGCCGCATTCTCAAAGCGCAACACACCAGTGGCGTGCCTTTGAACCGCTCCACGTCATGAATGGATAACAGGGATTATCACCTCCATTATCTTAAATTGTACGTTCGATTGTTCCCAGTCTCACTGCAATTGATTGTAGCGTTGGATAAGAGTGTCTTCACACGTCAAAGGGTTTGATGTATGGGCTTCTGAGAGTTGGTCCTTTGTGTAACATCATGGATTTATATAAAAGCAGCTCAAAACAACGAACATTAACAGGATGTTCATAATTGACAGTAATTATACAAAATAAAATATATAAAACATTATGATGCATTTCTAAGCACATCAGACACTTCCATAGTACACCCATGGAGTTCGGCAAAGATAAAAGACTGGTGTTAGTAAGTAGTAAAGAAAACCATTCAACCAGTATCCTACAATCTCCCCTTGTTTTTCGATCCCTGCAGCTCTCTTTCTTTCTTCTCCATCTCTACCTTCACCTCCCTCCCTCCCTCCCTCCCTCCGTCCGTCCGTCCGTCTTCCATCTCCTCCACTCACTCCATCTCGAGGTAGTCGTGACTTACCCTTCTGGTCTTCCTCTCCGTTCCTCACAAAATGATAAAACAATCTTTAGACACTTCTTCGAGCCGCTCCTCCGTTCATCTTCCACGTCGCTTGAAAGTTAATGTCTCTCACTCTCTCCCTCCCTCCCTCCCTCCCTCCCTCCCTGTCTCTCTCTGTCTCTCTCATGACAGGTCTGAGCAAGAGGTCTCATACCTTGGATGAGACAAGTGTAGTCTTGTCCATGGACTTGGAGGGAAAAGATTAGACTCAGGCTTGATGGTATCTTACAATTAAAGTTTGTGTTGGTGGGTGTGTACGATATAGATATATATATATGTATATAGATCTATATGTATATATATATATATATTTATATAGATCTATATGTATATATACTGCATATATATACATATATTTCCTTTGGGATTAATAAAGTTCTTTCTTATCTTATATATATCTATAGATATATATATCTATAGATGTATACACACATACAAGTGTGTGCATGTACAAATGTGTGTGGCTGTGTGTGTGCGCAATTATGTGTGTGCGTATGCATGTGGCCAGGCTGAGACACGCTTTGTGTGTCAGCAGGAATGCCATAGCTCCAGGGCCGCCTGTGATAGGTGGCTTCACCTGACCAATCATCAGGCGCGAAGCCCCGCCCCACCAAAGCATTCTCGAGCCTTGAGGCTGTAGTCACTTGGACCCTCTGCTAGTCATAGCTGGCAGACAAATCGGGCGGTTTGTCTTCATGGACGGCCGGCAGTCTCTCTCTCTCTCTCTCTCTCTCTCTCTCAGAGACACGCACGCATTTAACTACAGTTTGCCTGACAACTCTGCTCAACAGCGTTGGCGTGCTGCTCATCTGCTGTTTATGAAAACCAAAACCACAACTTCTTATGAGGTCTAGACTCATGGCAGGGCCGCGTCGAAGCCACAGCAGTCGCCTTTGGACTCACCACTGACCTAATAAGGATCTATTCTGCCGTTTACCAACATGTGAACATCTACATCACATTAGACATGTCGCGGTTTCACTTCCTCGTGTATGACGTCGATACCCACCTCTAAACTGACGCCATAAATAGACTTGTACACATTGTTGTTGTTGTTAGTGCTTAAGTTTGATTTCGAATGCACTTTCTGGAGATGTGTCAGTAATTTTAGAAACACGGTGCCACGCCAGTTTTGATTGTAAATGGTAAATGGATTGCATTTATATAGCGCTTTACAGTTGCCTGACATTCACCAACGGCGATGGCAACCATGCAATGTAACAATCAACACGTCAGGAGCAGTTAGGGTTAGGTGGCGTCTTGCTCAGGGACACCTCGACACTTCGCTAGGAGGCGGAGCCCGGGGATCGAACCAGCAACCTTCCTGTTGCCAGACAACCGCTCTTACCTCCTGAGCTACAGCTGCCCCTCCTCCTGGTTGTACGTTTTAGTTGTTCCCAGGCGCACTTCCCTCTTGATTGTCGTCAACGTTGATGTAAAGGCTCCACCCTCTACACACCTAAACTCCGTCTTCCAAGGTCGGGGACCAAGTTCCAATAGTGGTTCTATAGGCATCATTTCCTAAATCCCCAGATGTCGATCGCCGACATGGTATCCACCCTCCCCCATGTGCAGCGAGTGTGCCAGAGAGAAGCAGCCTAAACTGTCCGCCAAACTGCAACGGAAGCGCTTGAGATCGCTCGACCGCGTAATTAGAGACACGCCCATGAAGTCATTGGGACGGTTGTGATTGGCCTAGATACTCAGCAGTCGACTTCTCATTTCCTCCAGCTCGACCACTAACTGCCATTGGCCCTCTCCCCTCGAAGGTCTAGCAATAGGAACAAATGCTAGGAAGTAGGTAGTCACATGACATGGTCGTTGTATAATGCCTATAGGTCTGTAGCAGGGCCTGGGTGGGCAGACATGAAATAACACCCAAATAAAAACACGTGGACAAGTCAAATTATTGTCAAATTAAGACATCTAAAATTATGACATAAATAGTGAGCTTACAACTTAATTAGTACTAAATAATAAGATGAGGGGCCTATGTCTCACTTCCAGCTCCAAATAGCGTTGACTCCACAAATCCATTGAGAGGCTCTGCATGAGTTATTCTAACTCTGTTGCACAGATGTGGTTGTGTACAGGAGCAGGTAGGGTTTCTCGGGTATATCTTGCTCAGGGATGCCGACAGGGAGACCAACCACATCCTGCTTCTTGGTTAATGGTTTTCGCCCGGTGACATCAGAACCAGAATAACCGAGCTCCCTCCACCAAAGAAGTCGACACGGAACCGTGGAAGTCCTTGAGCTGAACACGGTTCCGACAGACTTTCCAGTTCATCTCAGGGTTAATCTCTGACACAATAGCCCATTGTCGGCTGACTGGCTGGCTGGCTGGCTGTCTCGCTGCGGTGGCACATGTATATGTGCAACATCATCATCAACATGTAGCTAATTTATTAAGTTTAGAGGATGTGGTGCCCCAGCCACTTATGCACAATCCCTCAACGTTCACACATATTCTCTTCCCCCGGGGGTGTAGTACTAGACACCTCCAGATTCAAACCTCTCCTCCTTTGCTCTTTCTCTCTCCCTCCCTCCCCCAGTCTGTGCTCTCTCCATTTCCTGTGTCAGGCTGTCTCAAAGAGAAACCCACACTTCCTCATCCTGGAACTCCCAGAACCCTGGCGGGGGTCACGCGGCACGACACTGACCAACCAGAAGAGGGGGGAAGCAGAGCAGCCGTGCTGTTTACAGGAAGTGAACAGCAGCCTTTTGTATTTGCCTTCTATAAAAGGACATTCTGTGTGGAAGACTTCCTGGAAGCAATGATGTGGTTCTTCCAATCCCCCTCCCACCACCACCAGCACCACCAGCAGGACCCCCACCCCCACCCCCACCCCGACATCCAAACCAAACACATAGCTGGCGAATATTGACATTCATTTACCAAATAAAGCACTGGTATATGGAGAAGGAGTATCCCAGACACTTTCATTTCCCCAATCAGAAAAGCCAAAGGCCTACTTTGTAAATATTGCCCTGCCCTAAGAATGAATGTGTGTGTATATATATATATATATATATATATATATATATATATGTGTGTGTGTGTGTGTGTGTGTGTGTGTGTGTGTGTGTAAACACGTTCAACATTCAAAGCAACCCAAAACAACAACACGTGAAGGTTGGACAAAATTGAATCACGAATCAAAGTATGCCATTGGAAGAAGAAGAAAAAATAAATAAATAAAAGAAAGGCACCTTCCTTTCTTGCCATGGGTGGAAAAAAAAAGCCCGTGTACACATGCGCACAGACATCAGCTGAGACGAGGTGGTGTATACGTGGGTGGAGGTGAGGACACCGTGGGGTGGTGTACATGTCACGACAGGAGGAGCACTGTATTTAGTGATTACAGCAGCCCTGTCATCAGTTAGCCTCCGCAGGGATGCCACACTACACTATCTATCTATACACTATATATAGTACTGCTCTCAAATCTAAGCCTCGATGCAAATAACGAAAGATACACGATGCCTCCTGCTGTTTGTTGTGACTAAACAGGGGAAGGGTATACTCGGAATCTCTCAATTGAATGAAGAAACCAAACTCACCGACTGCTGTCAAAGTAACAAACAAACAAACAAACAAACAAACAAAACAAACAAACAGAAAAAGTTGGGAACTCCGCCGCCAGCCGTGCAGACTCCGACACACTGATTTGGATTAGATGGATCCAGACCGTTTTGCACGTTATAAGTTGTCTGTCCCCAGTCGGCGTCGTGTCGTGTGGGGGTCTCGTACCGAGGACAGGACCCGGCGTAGCGGAAGCGGACCTCCGTGTAGGCCCCGCCCACAGGCGTCCTCGTCCCACGGCGGAACAGGGTGGGCGTTATTGGCGCTTAGAGAGGGCGGGACATCCGCCCGACGCGGGGGGAGAGACTTCCGATTCAAGAACGTTCGTTCATGGTCAATAGGGAAATGAAAAAGAGAATCAAATATACACCTTATTTAAAGTCTTGACAGCAAAAGGAGTAGGTTTATTTATTTTTTTATAATTCAATTTTTTTATATATAATCATAAAAGTAAAAGTAATAAAAAGTAGTCGGCTCAATAAGGCGTTCCATGTTTAGGGTATTGCTTTGTCAAACATTTCGAAAAAGCGACATATTTATTCTCCTTTTCGTCGTTGTTGTTGTTGTTGTTGTCGTCATTCTTTTGAACGTGTTCTTATTCTTCTGGGCTGGCGACGTGGACCGTTAACTGGCCACCGGCGGACACCACCACCTCTCACCACCACCACAGGAAGTAAGTGACCGGAAGCGGAGCCCCATTGGTCAGAATTCGGTCGAGGCGCGAAGCCGCGACTCGTAGTGATGGGAATTACGGCTCTTTGAAGGGAGCCGGATCTTATGATTCCGTTCCTTTCTGAGAGTCGTTCTAAAGAGCCGGTTGGTTTTTTTAGGGGGCGGGGTTACTAGGTTTATCTGAGAGATAATCACCAGGATAATGATTGACTGTATTAAAGGATAATGATTGACTGTATTGCCAGACCTTAATGTCAATGAGCTGCATTGTAAACATGACACAAGGTGGCGCCATATCCATGTCATTCATGTCAGTGAATGCACTACTTTGAATGTACCCTCTCTGTATGTTTTGTATCAATAAAGTTGCCTCGCCTTGAATGCAATTCATGCAACTCTCAATATTAGAAAACTTTTTATTGGCACAATAAAAAAAACCAAATATAATACACTTTTGTGCAAAACAGAGTTTAGTGCAAATCAAACAACAAAACAACAAAACATTTCACACGAGAGAATGTTGAAGAATAAATAGTAAAACTACTTCTGAACAATATTTCAAGTATTATAAAAACAGAGAATAAAATAGAGAAAAATCCCTGAGCTGCTTTGACAAAAACAGGAGATGTTTCTCAGTGTTCACGTCAAGGGGAGTGGATTTAGGGGCAGCCGGTGAACGAACGATAAAAAGAACGTCTCTCACCAAGACGTACGACTCGGTTCCCTTCGTTCGTGCCAAAGAGCCGTTCTAAAGAATCGGATCGTTCGCGACCGTAACGTCACTAGCGAGCTGTCGGTTGACTAACTCTCCCCGTGTTGCGGGTTCAATACAATAAACGGTAAACACCCTATAGTCGTCATCGTTGTTATTATTATTATTGTTGTTATTGTCCGCCACGGAGAACACACGTCCAGGTGTAAACAGAACAAGACTAAAGCTCTCTGCTAAAAGATGGCCTTTTGTTTGTTCGTTTGTTTGTTAGCATGCTTGGAATGGCACGCCTGCCCAGCTACTTATGCAGGCAACTTAGCAATTATGAAACTGGTTCTATTAGCCTCGTAACTATGAATGCTTGAAACCTGCTCTATTCTTATCTTTATAGAATAGAATAGAACTTTATTAATCCCGAAGGAGATTCTTGTGCCAGGTTACATTGCGATACGGTACAATAAAACAATATGGAAAACAATGATCAAAATAAACGAACGGATTTACACATTTACAGTTAAAATATGTCATGTGCAATACTCTTTCATGTGCTATATTATTATTATTATTATTATTATTATCATTATCATCATCACGCTGTCTATGAATATGATCTATAAACACTACCTCTCATCTCCTCTCATCATCATCATGTGCAATATTCTTAATGTCATGTCCAATAATATTACACTTCAATTATGCCATTGTTTCGCCGTCATGACATCTTATTTTTCCTCCATATTTGTATATTTTATCTGTAAATTTGTAAATCCGCTCGTTTGTTTTTTATCATTCTGTTGTTTTCCATATTGTTTTATTGTACCGTATCGCTATGTAACCTGGCACAAGAATTTCCTTCGGGATTAATAAAGTTCTATTCTATGTACCACAGCGATATATTGCTCTGTCTCTTTCTACAAATGTACTCTTTGTAAGTCGCCAAATGCCCTAAATGTAAATGTTTGTCTGTCTGTCTGTCTGTCTCTGTGTTGTCATGTCAGACGCCACCGCCATGTCTTCTAGCAGGTGGCGCTTCGGGTGGAGCAGGCACGCCGAGGTGGACCTCTTCTTCACCGGCCGCTCCGAGTCTCTGGGCGGGGAGACTCTGTCGCAGGCGCTGCGGGCGGCGGCGGCGGCGGCAGCGTCCGAGGAGGAGGAGGACGGCGGCGGCGGCGGAGGAGTGCTGCTGTTTGGCCACCTACAGGGCAGCGTGGTGGGCCTCCGCTACTACACCGGAGTGGTGAGTAGTAGTCCGGTTGAATGGTCGACACCGCCGTCCGCGTCCGAATGAGTAAACGCGAGGCAATATTCTTCTTTCTAGAATGTTATGTGCAATTTGTAAATCTGTTAGTTTATTTTTTATTTTCATTTTATTATTCTGTTGATTTCTCTATTGTTTTATTGTACTGTATTGCTATGCAACCTGGCACAAGAATTTCCTTCGGGATTAATAAAGTTCCATCTTATCTCTTATCTTATCTTATACTTCTTCTCAATATTATCCTTGCAATATTACCACGCTACATTACCTTTCATCATTATGTACAATCTTCTTAATATTCTTTATATCATGTGCAATACTACCTGGCACAAGAATTTCCTTCGGGATCAATACAGTTCTATCTTATCTTATCTGTCTTATATTGCAAAGCACTTTGGATAAAAGCATCATATAAATGCAATCCGTGTACCAGTTACCAGACTTAGCCAGGTGTGTCTGCATCACCTCAACCCATGTAGGCCACTGGAGTAGGTTACTAGTATCTGTCCAAATATCCAAGTATTTTATTTATGTGTGACTTTTGGTGGACTAGGCTCAGAATCCACGAGGCAGAAACATGCATGCATGCAGGCGTTGGTATGGGCACCCACAGCCAATCGGGTGTCATTTGGCCTTAATGATGCTGAATGATGTGATTTATTTATGTATTTTTAATCAGGTAAACCCAGGGGAAATGGTGTCTCTGGTGCGGCAGCCCCAGAACCCATACGACCGCAACGCGGTGATGGTGGCTAACGTGGACGGAAGCCAGGTGGGTCACATCAAGAAGGAGCTCGCAGCCGCCATGGCGTTCATTATGGACAACAACCTGGCCAAAGTTGAAGGGTAAGGATAAAGCAACATAAGAATAAAAACAATAGAATAATACATGTACAGTGAATATGCCTAAAAGAAAAATGGTAAATGGTAGTGGTAGTGATGGCATTATCATGGTGTCTCAGGGTGGTCCCTTACCGGACCAAGAATGCCTTCACCATGCCCGTGACGCTGTCGTTCTGGGGGGCTGAGGAGAACAGGCCCGCCTTCACACAACGCATGGCCCAACACGGCTTCAAGGTCAACTCTGGTAGGACCTGAGAGTGTGTGTGTGTGTGTGTGTGTGTGTGTGTGTGTGTGTGTGTGGTGTGTGTGTGCGTGTGCGTGCGTGCGTGCGTGCGTGCGTGCGTGCGTGCGTGCGTGCGTGCGTGCGTGCGTGCGTGCGTGCGTGCGTGCGTGCGTGCGTGCGTGCGTGCGTCGTGCGTGCGTGCGTGCGTGCGGCGTGCGTGCGTGCGTGCGTGCGTGCGTGTGTCCCGTCAGCAGGAGAGTCTTCACTAACACTACAAGGAAGTGTGTAAATACACATCAATAAAGTTGGAAGGAAAAAAAGTAGCCATTGCATTCATCTTGGTGTGTGAGGTGCACTCATGCAGCTGTCTGTTTCATCGTCATTAATTCCCGCCAATATCAACCGGCATCAAAACAGGAAGTGGTGAAGTAGCAAAGCCCACCTCTTGCTTTGATTTGATTTGATAGGCTGCCTGGACCAGGCGTGACATTGATGAGTGGTGCGACTCTATACCTTGCACTGAAAAGTTCAGAGAATATGTTACCTTTATGCGCACGTCTAAAAACAAAATAAAAGAGAGGAGCATTACCCAAATCAATCAGGGAAGAGAAGCCCTCAAAAATGGTCAAAAATCTAAATTGGCTCATACAGGGGCAGTCAACTCAGAAGGATATTTATTACTCAGAGCATTTCAGTCTCTGATTGTTGCTGACGCATGGCTGTGCCATTTCTAGCAAATGACTCAAATAATAACTGTTAAAGCTTCCCGAGAGAAACGTAGGGATGGAGGGAGTCAAAGTTAGTGGAGGGGACGGCTTATCTTTTGGTCGTTGATTTGCAAAATCTTGTCTCTCGCCATTTTCTTCTATAGTCTCTTTGTAACTCCCGAACCTTACCTAGCAGCATCAGCACCTTGTTAAGTGTGTTTTGTATGTGTGCTATTGTCCCAAACTCCCTATCCACGCATCGGGGTGTCCACCAGGGAGCGTCATGAAGACGAGTAACAGCGCTCAAGGGGGACGCGCGCCACCCACCAAAAAAAACGTGACCATCCCGCTGTCAGCCCAGGAGGTCAGCAGCACAACACAACACAACGAGTCAAGTCAAGTCAATTTTATTTGTATCTCCCTTAATCACAGTTCCAGTCTCAAAGGGCTTTACAGGCAATATGATTATGGGGCCATGTGATTATGACACCCCCCTAGCCCTATAGCGCCCCCCTAAGGGCAAGAAACGACTCCATTAATTAACAAGGAAGAGATCTGGAGAAGGAACTCAGAGTGGGGGATCCCTGCTTCCAGGGACGGTTCAGGGTGCAATGGGTGTCATACGGGCATAAAAAAGGGGTAACGAAGCATCACCATCATAAGCGACATATATAAGTACAAGTGGTAAATGGAATCGTAATATTGTGATGGGGTGCTGGCTGGAGAGCAAGCTGGTCCTACACTTGTTTGACCAGAAAAGACAGTCAAAGCTCTGCTAGGACCAACACACCACGCCACACTTCTTTTATAGATGGACCTTTGTGTGGGAAACTCTTAAAACGCTAAATATGCTCTCTTCCTCCCCCCCACCAGCTGAAGAACGCGTTTGATAATCTCTTTGACGACCTGATGGAGAGTAAAGATGGAGAGAGGGAAGCCGCTGAGGTGAGTTTTTAAACTGGCCGATGGTCCACACTATACAGTATGCCGTTTCACAATTGCCATGTGACTACCATCTAGTGACATCAGCCTACCAAGTGACTTGATCAGTTTACCTATCGGTACAGTCCACTGGGTAGGCTGGTAGACTGATCTAGTAATCATACATCTAGGTGGACGTTCCCACACAGATTATTGGCACATAGCTTATTCAAAGAGGCCTTCAGATGCATTAATTTGGAGTTTCAGAAGTTGGCTATTTATGGACAATGAGACAGTTGAAACATCAACATTCAAATCTTCAAACTCAAAATAATGTTTCTACTTCTGTAGTCTGTGTTGCCGCCATGTACTTTTACAGCTTTCTCTGTTATTTTATTTATTTTTTACAAAGAAGACCGTTAATTAGCAATGAATTAACACCGTCTTCTAGTGTACAGGGGAAAATAAAGTAGGTTATTCATTACAAGACATTTCAAAATTGTCATGTGACAAAAATTGTCATTGTGATGAAGTGATGTCACAAGTGGGAGTGTCCACCCAGATGTATGCTGACCAGATCAGTTTACCAGTTGGCAGGCAGTCCACTTGGTCGACTGATCCAGTCATCATACATCTATGTGGACAACCCCACTTGTGATGTCACATCACTTCAATTACCATTTTTTTTTTTAAAGGGCTTGTAATGGCGAATCACGCTCGCACCCGGTGGAATATTATAAGGACCCCTTTAAATGCAGATGGGGTCTTCATGTGTCACCTGGTGTTATTATTGTTTTATCATTAATATTATTATTATTTTCTTTTATTTTTCAGTGGGTGAGCACGCCTCTCCTGCCCCACCAGAGGCAGGCCCTGTCCTGGATGTGTGCCTGTGAGAACAGCTCCAGGCTGCCGCCCTTCTGGGAGCAGCAGGGGGCGCTCTACTACAACAGCCTCACCCGCTTCTCTGCCAAGGAGCGGCCGCACAGGGTCCGGGGCGGCATACTGGCCGACGACATGGGCTTGGTATGGGAGGGAGGGAGAGGGAGGGGGAGAGGGGGAGAGAGAGAGAGAGATTTTTTTTTAAGAGTCAATTTTAGTCTTTTAATTAGATGCTTTCAATGCAATGAGCATTGAACTGTAACTGTGATTTTGACTTAAAATTGACTTTACTTGAAGGCATACAGCATGCAATACATGTTTTACTACAAGAAAAATGTTTTTAATAAAATAATAAACCACTGGACCACATGATTGAGATTAGGTCAAGTGCATAATCGGGGTGTGCATCACAAAATCTTGTGTTGTATTCCACTGTTTTTACACTTTGGAGGCACACCCTGTGGAGCTGGTGTTCAAACCACTAACGTACGTGGCCGTGTGCGTGTTTTCTTTCAGGGTAAGACCCTGACCACCATAGCCCTGATTCTCACCAACTTCCACCAAGGAAAGCCTCTTCCTGTGAAGAAATGTGTAAGCATGCATGTCCAGTGTTGTTGTGTGGAATCATGCTAATTTAGTCTTCAAGCTGTCTGTTAACGTCCAGATGAATCTCATCTCCATAAACCTTGATTCACACCATGAAATGTTATAAAGTTCTCTTCAATGTAGTTTTTGTTATGGATTGTGATTCTGTTCAAATTGTGCCTTGCACTACGGAACAAACCACTACAATAATGTACACTTTGTGCACAAACACACATACTGTACGCTGGGGGATCACATTTTTATTTTCAATTACGATTTTGGCTTCCAAACGATTATGAAAAGAAGATAATCGAGATGAAAAGATGATTGATTATTGTGGCGCATTCCGTTCCACAATGATGCTTTTTTTGCTGA
Organism: Coryphaenoides rupestris; assembly: GCA_002895965.2. Lineage (NCBI taxonomy): Eukaryota > Metazoa > Chordata > Actinopteri > Gadiformes > Macrouridae > Coryphaenoides > Coryphaenoides rupestris. The sequence goes on along the minus strand of PIJE02001146.1, from coordinate 134,118 downwards.
TTATTTTTTCTAAATCCAGTGCAACCAGTGCCTTTCCCTTACCCCCAAGACACACATTCTATATTATGTATTTAAATGTTTATATGTTATTTATATAGTCTTATTTGTATTATGTTAAATCTATCTAATTTATTAGTTTTCTCATTTAACATGATTAAAAAAAATATGTGATTATCAGTTGAATTACGACCCACCTGTGGAAGTACTTTTGTACCCATGGCCCGTCAGAATATATATATGTGTGTGTGTGTGTGTGTGTGCGTGTGTGTGTGCGTGTGCGGCCCATCATAGGAGGAGCTGACTGAAGCTGCACCCTCCAGGCCTAAAGGTAACCACTGACCGTGTGTGTGTGTGCGCGTGTGTGCGTGCATTTGAGTGGCTTCTAGTCATGTAGAGGCCGGTGATAATCAATGTGATTCCTTTCCCATACCAGGAAGTGTGGAGCGAACAGGAGTGAAGGACACTCCCATTGGTTCCTCACAGTCGGACAGGTGTGTCTTACCTTTACCTGTCCAAACGGTAAAAGTTGTTGGCATTACACACTCGAGTACACGCACATTTGCCTTTTTTTTGGGGGGGGGTGGGGGGGGGGGTTATGCCTTGTAAAGAAAACAAAAAAGGCTTAACGATGCAACCTTACACACACACACACCCACATGCACACAGAGTGTGATTAGCCATTGCAAGCCATGTCACAATTGCCATGTGACTACCATCTAGTGACATCACAAGTGGGATTGCGCACCTAGATGTAGGATAACTAGATCAGTCTAGCAGCCTACCCAGTGGACTGTACCGACATGTAAACTGATCTAGTCAGCATACATCTCGGTGGTACATTCCCACTTGCGATGTCCCTAGACGGTAGTTCCATGGCAATTGGGAAAGGGCTTGCAGTGGCTGTTCGCACTCACACCTGGTGGTAACATAACATGTCCCCTTTAAAGTCTAAACATGAATTTTCCGTTTCCGTTTTGGGTTCCTCTTCCCGCGGGTCAGTCCCCGGACGGTGGAGGTGTCTGGTGAAACTCAGGAAGCAGCGATCGTGAGCACAGACTCGCAGAAGGAAAGTGAGTACCTCTGTGTCTTCAAAGGGTCCCCATTTTACCCCCCAATCATCCTTTTTGTGTGCGTGTGTGTGTGTGTGTGTCTGCGCGCATTAACACGCATGTTCCCTCGTAGCTGCAGTCGAAAGCATGGTCAGAGTCACCCGTTCCAGGGCCAAGAGAGGTGCGCTATATTTCCCGCTATGAAATCCCTCTTTGCGGTTTGTAGGCTTACGTGTGTGTGTGCGTGTGTGCGTTTGTGTGTGTGTGTGTGTGAAGAGCCCACTGTGTTGCCGGTAGACCCAGACTTTGCTGCAGCACTTAGTGGATCTACACCCGCATCCACAAAACCAAAGAACAAGAGATCAGCTAAGAAGGCCGGCCCTGAAGACGGTGAGTTAGTGTGTGTTTCAGTTAATATAAATTATTTACTTATTTTGGTGACCAATTCATTGATAAATCGCGATAAATCCATTACCAGTCTTTGTAAGGTGTGTGTGTGTGTGTGTGTGTGTGTGTCGGGGGGGTCTCTGTAAGGAGTTGGGTCTCTCTATGTGTGTGTGTGTGTGTGTGTGTGTGTGTGTGTGTGTGTGTGTGTGTGTGTGTGTGTGTGTGTGTGTGTGTGTGTGTGGTGTGTGTGTGTGTGTGTGTGTGTGTGTGTGTGTGTGTGTGTGTGTGTTGGTAGAGCCAGACTTTGCTGCAGCACTTAGTGGATCTACAGCCGCATCCACAAAACCAAAGAACAAGAGATCAGCTAAGAAGGCCGGCCCTGAAGACGGTGAGTTAGCGTTTGTTTCAGTTCATAATTATTTACTTATTTTGGTGACCAATTCATTGATAAATCGCAATAAATCCATTACCAGTCTCTGTAAGGTGTGTGTGTGTGGGTGTGGGTGGGTGGGTGGGGGCGGTCTCTGTAAGGAGTGTGGGTCTCTGTAATGTGTGTGTGTGTGTGTGTGTGTGTGTGTGTGTGTGTGTGTTGGTAGACCCAGACTTTGCTGCAGCACTTAGTGGATCTACAGCCACAAAACCAAAGAACAAGAGATCAGCTAAGAAGGCCGGCCCTGAAGACAGTGAGTTAGCGTGTGTTTCAGTTCATTTTAATTATTTACTTATTTTGGTGACCAATTCATTGATAAATCGCAATAAATATTACCAGTCTCTGTAAGGTGTGTGTGTGTGTGTGGGGGGGGGGGGGTCTCTGTAAGGATTGTGGGTCTCTGTAATGTGTGTGTGTGTGTGTGTGTGTGTGTGTGTGTGTGTGTGTGTGTGTGTGTGTGTGTGTGTGTGTGTGTGTGTGTGTGTGTGTGTGTGTGTGTGTGTGTGTGTGTGTGTGTGTGTGTGTGTGTGTTGGTAGACCCAGACTTTGCTGCAGCACTTAGTGGATCTACATCCGCATCCACAAAACCAAAGAAGAAGAGATCAGCTAAGAAGGCAGACCCTGAAGACGGTGAGTTAGCGTGTGCTCGTTAGCACCGGCTCTGTGCAAGAGATGAGTTGATTTAATACTGTGTGTGTGTGCGCATGTGTGTGTGTGTGTGTGTGTGTGTGTGTAGGTGCGGAGCTCTGCATCAGTGAGAATGCAGAGGAGCTCTCAGCCAGAGCGACATTAATCATCTGCCCCCTGTCTGTGCTGAGCAACTGGCTGGTAGCGCTCTTCAGCCCACACACACACACACACACACACACACTCACTGAATTACACGTGAGCAAGGTGTCTGGCAACTGGGAGGTCGCTGGTTCGATCCCCGGGCTCCCCCTCCTAGCTAAGTGTGGAGGTGTCCCTGAGCAAGACACCACCTAACCCTATATAATACCCAATATATAATCCATTTATCATTTACGTGTGCGTATGTACACACACAGAATTACATGCGTGCCGTGCACACACACTGAATCACCGACATGCACACACACTGAATCACATGCATGTACACACACACACACACACACACACACACACACACACACACACACACACACATACACACTGAATCACATGTATGTATACACACACACACACACACACACACACACACACACACACACTGAATCACAGACATGCGCAGACACACACACACACACACTGGATCACATGCACACATGCACACACTGAATCACAGACATGCACACACACACACACACACACACACACACACACACACAGACACTGAGACACAGACACACACACACTGAAACACAGACACACACACACACACACACTGGATCACATGCACACACGCACACACTGAATCACAGAAATGCACACAAACAGACACACACACACTGGATCACATGCACGCACACACTGAATCACAGACATGCACACACACAGACACACACACACACTGAAACGCAGACACACACACACACTGAGACACAGACACACACACACACTGAGACACAGACACACACACACTGAAACGCAGACACACACACACACACACACACACACTGAAACGCAGACACGCACACACTGCAGCTCACCGGCCTGCCTGGATTCCTGTCCCTGACCAGGAGCAGTTTGAGCAGCACGTGCGTGCGGACGTCCAGCTCAGCGTCTACCTGTACTACGGGCCGGAGCGCAACAGGAGCAAGTCCTTCCTGGCCTCCCAGGACGTGGTGCTGACCACCTACAACGTCCTGGCTGCCGACTACGCCGTGAGTAGCGGCTTAGGGCGTCTTTAACTCCCATCTGAGAGGCACTGGGTTCGATCCCCTGCCCCATGTCCGCATGTACCCTACAGTATTGTTGAGCAAGAGGCCATAACGACCCTACATACTATCCTTTAAAGATAGACCTGTATCCGGAGCTGAGCTTGAATTAGCTGGGAGCGGTCTGAAGGCTAAGTTCTCTCGTGCAGAGGTGCAGTCGACTCCAAACAAATATTCTCACCGCGCATTTCACTCACTAATGGCCGACTGTGGCGTTTCTTTTCTTTTTTTCCACTTACGTTTTTGATTGAGTTTCCACAAAGATATCGACAGAACAGCACATCCAACAGCAAGACCTTCAAACAAATAAAACAGAAAAGTAAATTAAATTAGATAAATAATAACGAATAGTCGTCTGGAAATATTTCAATATTCACACAAATATATTCTGATTAGGCAGCATTTCTAACAAATTACAAAGTGTAGCTTTCTTCTTTTTTTTGGGAGGTTCATGTCGAAAGATTTTGTGTGTACGTGCGTGTGTGTGTGTGTGCGTGCGCGTGTGTGTGTGGGGACCATGTATTTACGTCGCAGTCCGTCTGTGTCCATTTCAGAGTAAGAGTCCCCTGCACGCGGTCAGCTGGCTGCGCGTGGTGCTGGACGAGGGCCACGTCATCCGGAACCCCAACACGCAGACGGGCCGGGCCGTGCTGCACCTCGACGCCCACCGCCGCTGGATCCTCTCAGGTTAGACTGACCGCAAACTCTTTCACAGCAAGAGTCCCGGCTGGGGAGTGAAACCTGCGCTCTTACTTTGAAGAAACATAAAATAACCGGAAGGGAGCTACTGGTAGCGCGCGAGCGACATTTTGGAGACCCCTGTTCTAGTGGCGATTGCTAAATAGCAAAGGTTCACAGTGACAACTCGTAGTAATGTCTCCATAGTGCTGACCTCCACCTCCTCCACCTCCTTCCTGCATCAGGAACCCCCATCCAGAACAGCGTGAAGGACCTGTGGATGCTGCTGGCCTTCCTCCGCCTCAAGCCCTTCGACAGCAGGGAGTGGTGGAACCGGGTCATCCAGAGGCCCGTTATCCAGGGCGACCGCGCCGGTCTGCTGTGGGTCAAGTCTCACACACACACACACACACACACACACACACACACACACACACACACACACACACACACACACACATGAATCTAGCTCGGCTCACTCACTCACTCACCCACCCACCCACCCCCCCCCCGGGGGCCTGTGACCCTGTGTTGTGTTGTGTCGCCACAGCAACCTGCAGACTCTGGTCCGCTGCATCACGCTGCGCCGGACCAAGAGCAGCACGGTGGACGGGCACCCCCTGGTGGCCCTGCCCGAGAAGGTGGTGTGCGTGGAGCGGGTGGAGCTCGCACGGCACGAACGGGAGGAGTATGAGCTTGCGCGCTCGGACGGCCAGCACACCATCAGCATGTGTGTGACCCCCCCCCCCCCCGCCCCCCGTGAAAAAAAAAAAAGTGTAGAGTTGACTTTGTGTGTGTGTGTGTGTGTGTGTGTGTGTGTGTGTGCACACATGCCTGTGTGTGTGGTTGTGTGCATGCCTCTGTGTGTGTGTGTGTGTGTGTGTGTGTGTGTGTGTGTGTGTGTGTGTGTTGTGTGTGTGTGTGTGTGTGCGTGCGTGCGTGCGTGCCCACCCACAGGTACGTGGCTGAGGGCACAGTGCTGAGTAACTATGCGGACGTTCTGGCCATCCTGATGAGGCTGCGGCAACTCTGCTGTCACCCCGACCTCCTGACCTCCAAGAGCTCAGACCTCGGTACGTCCTCGCCCGTCCCCCCCCAACCCCAAATGGGAATCCTTGAGCAAGAAGTCTAAACCCCCAACCTGATCCTTCGTAAACTAGAATGCATGTTAAAGTACAGTGTAATCCGCTTATAGTGATCACGTTTGTCCGGGTCAAATTGATCACTATAAGCGGTTGATTACTATAACCGAAATTTTCTAATTTTCAAAAATGTTTATGCAGATTACCATCCAATTGACATTTGTATATATAATACATTAATACATGTATAAAGTAATGAAACGGACAGCTTTGCTATTTACTGGATTTTATTACAGCAAGTTAACTGAAAAATACTGTACAGTACGTACATTAACGTTACAGTACAGCTGTTTGAAACGCGATTCAAATAGCAAATTAAATTACAGCATTGCACTGTGTAGCTATAAATCAAATACACTACAGTAGGCTACTGTATATGAAAAAACTGTACTGTATAACTTACAGTAGTTCCACAATACAAATACTTGAAACTTGAAACATATAATTAGGCTATAATTTAAAGCTGTATATTGTGCCGAATAAGCCGACAGTTAGTGCAAATACTGTAGCCGCAGCTTGGCGGTTTCAGTGCATGAACCCGTAACCGTTAAAACTCGTAACAGAGCTTGAAAAACTAACTTTAAATAAAACATAACTTTCTTCAGAGACATGCAGCACCAGCGCTCACCAGCCGTTGAAGACGTGCACGCGCGAGCCGCTATAAATGACCGTAATTTATTAATTTCTCCCACATATGTTGTGTATAAAAGGACCCAAAATGATCACTATAAGCGGACTGCTTGATCGCTATAAGCTAATTATTTAAACAGTGTTTGTATAGGAACGATTCCGTCCCAGGCTCTGTGATCCATATAAGTGGTTGATCACTATATCCGTGATCACTATAAGCGGATTACACTGTACTACAATTATCCAAGTTGCTTGAGATAAAAGCATCTTGACAAATGGCTTCATAGCAAGTCGTAATCCACCCTAACGTCAAGCTTAAAACAGAAAATCAAAGCTGGCTCCTCTACTGCATCTGATTGGAACTACAAAACGACTACAAAAGCAAATAAATGTGTACTTCCCCCTCCCGGCCAGCAGGCGGCGCCACCACGCCGGCAGAGTTGCGGCAGCGCCTGGTGGAGAAGCTGCGGGGCGTGCTGGCCAGCGGCTCGGACGAGGAGTGCTCCGTGTGCCTGGAGTCGGTCCGGCTGCCCGTCATCACGCACTGCGCGCACGTGTACTGCCGCCCGTGCATCGCCCAGGTGGTCGCCAACGAGCAGGTGCCACCTTGTTGTTGTTGTTGTTGTTGTTGTTGTTGTTGTTATTGTTTATTTATTCACTGTCAAACTGTTTAGTGTCAATCAAACTTTAGCGCAAAACTGCGATAGAAAAGTAAAGTGTTTAACAAGGGAATCGACACAAACAAGAACAATAAAATTGGTTTCAGATTGGTCTTGATGCATTTCTTTATTGACGTGTGTGTGTCTGTCCTGTGTCTGTCCTGCCTGTCTGTCATGTCTGTGTCCTGTCTGGCCTGTCTGCCTGTCTCTCTCTCTCTCTCTCTCTCTCTCTCTCTCTCTCTCTCTCTCTCTCTCTCTCTCTCTCTCTCAGGAGGGGGCACGCTGCCCTCTGTGCAGGAGTGACCTCACCATCAGCCAGCTGGTGGAGGTCCCTCCGGAGGAGCTGGAGGTGGAGGACGACAACGGAGCCCGCGCCGAGGGGTGGAGGACCAGCTCCAAGGTACCTCCCTGGGTGCACCGCCCACCACCACCACCACACATCCAGTGCCCCGCCTCTACACCACTGTGGAGGCGGGGCACTGTAGGGAGAAATCGACCAATGGGTAATTACCAAATACATTCTGTGTGGAGGTGTCCCTGAGCCATCTAACCCTACCTGCTCCCCCTAGCTAAGTGTGGAGGTGTCCCTGAGCAAGACACCACCTAACCCTACCTGCTCCTCCTAGCTAAGTGTGGAGGTGTCCCTGAGCAAGACACCACCTAACCCTACCTGCTCCTCCTAGCTAAGTGTGGAGGTGTCCCTGAGCAAGACACCACCTAACCCTACCTGCTCCTCCTAGCTAAGTGTGGAGGTGTCCCTGAGCAAGACACTACCTAACCCTACCTGCTCCTGACGTGTTGGTTGTTACCTTGCATGGTTGACACCGCCGTCGGTGTATGAATGGGTGAATGTGAGGCGATACTGTAAAGTGCTTTGGATAAAAGAGATGTATCAATGCAATCCATTTACCCATTGAACATGTACTGTAGAAGAAATACTATATAAGAAAAGAATACGAAAAATCTACTAAAACATTGCATCGTAATATTTACTGAATTGCAATACATATCGTATTGGCACAATACAAATGCTCACGGCCTGTCCCTACAGTATGATGTAGATTAGCTCTACTGTCATAGCGTTGGCTCCATCGTAACACCACCCACACAGGCTCCACCCCAACGGCCATGTGACTACGTAGCCATGTGGTACCAGCAGGTGACGGAGGCCATGTGTCTGTTGTTGTTTTTGTTGTTGTTGTTGTGGTGGTGGCGGTGCCTGCTCAGGTGGAGGCGCTGTTGGGCAACCTGCTGCGCATACGGTCTGAGGACCCCGGCCTCAAGTGTCTGGTGGTCTCTCAGTTCACGCGCTTCCTCAGCAAGCTGGAGACCCCGCTCAGGTAGCACACACACACACACACACATGCACACATATGCTTGCACACACATACACACACAGGTAATTTATTACATAAGTAAATAGGATAGATTACGAGAATAATCGTATTGTGGTAGTTTTAGAGAGAAATACATTTTGAGCTGTGGTCATTTCCTCACCACCAAGGACAGATTGTGCACGCTAGCGCCTCGCGTTGTTGACGTCTGGTTGTAGAGATATCAAACACACCCACACACACACACCACGCTGTGCCACTAGCTCCTCCCTCCCCCTAGGGAGCGCGGCTTCAGTTTCGTGCGTCTGGACGGGACCCTCAGCCAGAAGAGGCGGGCTCAGGTCATCCAGGAGTTCCAGAGCTCCGCCCCCGGCAGCCCCGTCGTCATGCTGCTGTCACTCAAAGCCGGCGGGGTGGGGCTTAACCTGACGGCCGCCTCCCGCGTCTTCCTCATGGAACCGGTGAGTAAAGATGGACGACTATTGGAATGCACACCGCGCGTTACCAATACTCCGCCATAGACTAACGGATGCAAACGTGTGTGTGTGTGTGTGTGTGTGCGTGTGTGTGTGTGTGTGTGTGTGTTAGGCGTGGAATCCCGCGGCTGAGCAGCAGTGCATCGATCGCTGCCACCGCCTGGGCCAGACACGGAAGGTTTTTGTCACCAAGGTGAGGAAACGTGCCTCGTTTGTTGACGCCTTTATCCAAGGCAGCCCACAGTGAATTCAGTTCATAGTGAAGGACTCCTCTGCTTCGGTCTGCTTGTAGTTCATAGTGAAGGACTCCTCTGCTTCGGTCTGCTTGTAGTTCATAGTGAAGGACTCCTCTGCTTCGGTCTGCTTGTACTTCATAGTGAAGGACTCCTCTGCTTGTAGTTCATAGTGAAGGACTCCTCTGCTTCCGTCTGCTTGTAGTTCATAGTGAAGGACTCCTCTGCTTCCGTCTGCTTGTAGTTCATAGTGAAGGACTCCTCTGCTTCCGTCTGCTTGTAGTTCATAGTGAAGGACTCGGTAGAGGAGAACATGGTCAAGATCCAGAGGAGGAAGCAGGACCTGGTGAAGAAGGCCTTCGGCGCCGACAACACTGACAGGAAAACGTCTCGCATTGATGATGTCAGAGCTCTGATGGAACTGTAGGCGGAGCCAGTGAACCACAGTTATGTTTTGTTGTTGTACCTAGGCAACTATTGAACTCAAACTGTTTTCACCAGATGTACACTAACGTTCAATAAACATTCATCCATACAAAATGCAACACTTTATTCACCAGTGTATTTTATTTACGCGTTGACAGAAAAGCTGGTACAGTAATAAAGGAAACAGACAGACCGGTCGGTCCCTGTCTGTGTGTCCGCTCACAGTGCTCTGGCTGGCTTTATCACCCATGCATATTCTGAACGACTTCATTGTCAAGTCATTTAGCAGGAGCCACTTAAATGTTGAGGCGACTTCCCCTGAATTCATTAACACAGTAGGTGAGGGGGTGAGGGCATCTAGGACTCGAGGATGCCAACAGGTATAGGCTACAGGACACTGGGGAGAGAGGGGGCGAAACCGAACCCATCAGGAGTCGCTTTTGGCGAGGAGTCGACCACCCTGGCCACTGCACTCTGCACACTGGTCCGGCGGTTCTGTGGGGCGACTCAACAGTGTGCGAGGATACACGGGATCCGTCTACCGAGGGTTTTCGGCGGAGCTAAGTTGTCTCGTGGGGTTCTAAGCGACGGGTGAAGTCGGGTTCGGAGTGATCGTGGCGTCCGAGCAGCAGGTTAGTTAAATAAAGGTTTTTTGTTTTGTTTTTTTTGTAAACCACAGTGAACAGCGGTAAGGCAGCTGGTTGCGTTACACACTTCAAAACACGTCAATGGTAACTGGATCATGGCACAAAAATATATCCTGTGTTATATTCTATTCTCTGTGGAGGCTGGTGCGAAACGCATGCGGACGGGGAGGGCATGACGGGTGAACACGACTATAGACCTGTAATAAAATAGACATCACACAATACAAGCTGACAAGAAGAATTGCGCTGGCCTTCAGAAGCTCTGCCATGCAAAACGTATCGGTGACTCCCGCTGACAAAATAGCCTCACAGTAACATTTAACATTTAACATTTTCTTAAGTATTGGTGGGGTGGTTGGTGGCCTGTTTTTATGAGCAGGTGTTCACTCACTGGAAGACTGTGATTACTATTATTATTATTATATTAATCTGTAATATTCTACATAACATGAACCTGAAATATGAGATTCGACGTGGATTATCCAATTAGAGGCTTTAGGAGAACAGCAGTTTTAAGACCATTTTGACCATTGTTAACTCTTGGTAACTTTTCTCTCACACACACACACGCGCACACACATAGTGACAAAAAGAAATCCCGCCCAATCAAGCTCTTCTGATTGGTTGGGGTGGCTGTGGAATGGCCCCGCCCTCCCCCACGCAAACCGACCGAGGCCTACGATTGGGTTTGCTCGGCTCGTCTGTCACTTCCTCGCCGTCTCCACGGGGGATTACTTGAGGAAGGAGTCGAGCTTGCGTTCGATGTGAACGAAGGAGTCGTCTCCCATGTAGTCCGCCTGGCCCGCCTCCCACCTCTTCTTCCTCTCGTCGGAGGAGACCTTGAGTGCTGGAGGAGCAGGTGGGGCGGAGGAGGAGGAGGAGGAGCCGGAGCCATGGGCTGTCGAGGTCTCGCTCAGCTCGTCGCCGTGGGACTTCCCGTCCTGCATGACCCGAAGAAAGATGCAGGGAAATAATGAATGAAGCAATGATGTATGGAATGAAGAGAAACTCCTGAGGTCTCGTGTGTGTTCCTGTGAGAGTCGCTCGCCAGCTTCCACAAGAGACTCAAGACCCAAGTTCAGAGTTCACCTGGACTCTGCATAACCACCGCCTTCCTCTACGAATCCCTAGCACTAACTTGTTTGTACGTCTTGCCATTATTAATAGTACTTAGCGTTGCTTAGCACATTGTATGTTCTTAGATGTTGCACAGAATCGCACGTCTGCTCTTATCCCAGCTATTATGCATTCAACAAATGTACTCTTTGTAAGTCGCTTTGGATAAAAGTCAAATGTCCTAAATGTAAATGTAATTCACGTTTTCAGGAAGTGCAATAAAGAGGTTACAGATTCTTGTCTGACAAATCATGGTCCATTTCCCATGTCAATGTTTCTCTTTCGTTTCAGACCTAACCACCAGAGTCTCTGGAAGTGAGCTACAAGGTAAAAGGTTTCCTCCCTCACAGAAACCCTGAAGCTGAAACCTAACAGGGTCCACAGCGGTGTCAATATTAGTTAGTTTTCTGGGTACAACAAGAAATGGGTCAAGAGGGCAGAACCACAAAAGCATGGATTTAGTTATTTGAGTGACATTTTTTTAAATCCCCTTTTTGTCTGTATTGGAAATGCACTGAACCCATATAAATGGATCAGTGCATTGCTTTTTTGTCCTTAGACACCGTCAGGGGTGAACAGTGTATCGCAGCCACATTTCGACACAAAAGCGCGGCAATGGAGATAATGTCGATTATGCAACCAGCTACGAGTGATAAGCAGACCTAGAACCAGAGCTGGGTTTACTTCTGTGGGAGTGTGTGTGCTTGGTGGCTGGGTGGCTTAAGTGGGCTCACCTGGACCAGTTAGAGTCCGGGGGGGGTTGCAAGCCTGTGTTTCATTGGCTAATCAGTGCACCGCAGGTTAAGGGCTTGTGTCCACAGAACGTGCTTTTTTTTAGGTCGCAGCGTCCGCGGTCTCTTTTCAAGCGCTTCCGCATTCCTTCGTTGTGACGTCACACTAGTGTATCCCGCCCATTTCTAATCGAAATACATTGAAACAATGGAAAGAAATCGCGTCCTGGCATTGGTGGCAGCTCTTGACATGAGTGACGACATGCCTTCGAAAAGAAACATCTGGGTGCGTGACGTAAACTAAATGTTGATATCGTATGTCCCGCCCCCTCCTCGATTTTGATTGGCTGACAAGAGAGACGTGACATTGACGAGCGCAGCGATTCTCCAAACATTGAACTATTTTCAACCGAAAGTGGTGAGAGCAGAGCGACAAAAACGTTGGAAGGCCGAGGGCGCCGAGTGCTGTAAACGCTCAACTTCATAGGGTCTACAGTATATTGAAAATAGGCGCTGACTGATTGGCTGGCTGACCGACTGAGCCAACTTACATCCACGCAGCCTGTGTTGAAGGGCGTGTCCCCGTAGGCCTTCAGCAGAGCAGGCAGCACGGCGCCGGAGTACAACTCCCACCACAGGCGCAGGTAGTCGGGCTGCACCTGGCACAGCCCGGGCGCCAGCGAGTGGTGACCCTTGACCTCCCCGCTCTGGGCGTTGTAAGAATAGCTCCAGGGCTTCAGCTTGCCCAGGAAGTGCACCACCTTGGCCTCGTGGCCGTACCTTTTTAAGAGAGAGGAGACACGCGTACGTGGGGAGGAGGGAATAAGTGTCACGTCTAACGACAATGGAAGGAGAGAGTGTGTGTGTGTGTGTGTGTGTGTGTGTGACGGCTGACTGTTTGAAGGCGGGGAGGTAGGAGTAGATGGCGATGCTGCTGAGGTTGTAGATGAAGGGCAGGTGCTTGGAGATGTCCGCCGTGGCCCAGGTGTTGAAGAAGCTGTTCAGAATGCCTTGGTCTCCACCTGCAGACACACACACACACACACACGCGCACACACATCAATACATCACATACATTAGTTTGACACAGATCTGCATCATGACTTATTGTGTTTTCACAGTGTGCCGTGCAAGGTACATACATTTACATGTACATTACATTACATTAGATAACATCTTACATTTATTAGTATGTTTTTGCATCGGGTGGAAAAGCGAAACACACGCCATTCATTAAAGTAAAAACAGGAGAAGCTTGTCTCTGTAAGAGATTGCAAATTGGAAATATACTATAGTATAGACTTTTTTAAATGATTGATATATTTACCATTTACCCATAGAGCACTGAATAGAGTGTCTTTGGGTACTTTGAAAAGCGCTTTATAAATTTGATGTATTATTATTATTATTATTATTATTATAATAATAGAGAGCATTGTCACCGGGCCCCTCTGTTTATATGTGAGGCCCCTGACTGTACATACAGTATGAGCTCCCCGCATTACTGTGGGCCCTGTGAAGCCCTTTGACACGGTAACAGAGGTTAAGGGCAATACAAACACATTGGACTGGATCCCACCCTACAACCATCCATAACCCCGCCCACCCGAGCCATACCTGCTGGCATACCAAGCGCTCCCGGCCTTCCTGACTAGTATTAATAGAAACCTGAGCGTCATGACGACAGCACAGCCAGGGAATGATGCATGATGCACGCACAAATTAATGCGCGCGCGCACACACACACACACACACACACACACACACACACACACACACACACACACACACACACACACACACACACAGTATTTATCATTGGTTGGAGACAAAGTAAAAGGTAAATGGATTGCATTTATATTAGAGCTGTGAATCTTCACTGGCCTCACGATTCGATTCGATTACGATTCAGCTGTCCACGATTCGATTCGATTCGACGATGCATCTTGATGCATCTTGATAATAACCACAACCTCTTTTTCAGAGCGCTTCTCACGTGTTTCTTCTAGCGCTTCCACATTCCTTCGTTGTGACGTCACACTAGCGCAGGGGTGGCCAACCAGTCAGAGACGAAGAGCCAATTTTTTTACTGTGTTACTGCAAAGAGCCACATCATACACACATGAACATCTCCCCATCTCTTCCTCTCACACACACATGAACATCTCCCATCTCTTCCTCTCACACACACATGAACATCTCCCATCTCTTCCTCTCACACACACACCAAAAATATTTGTAGCCACTGCCAGGGCAATAACATTTTCATAGTCTTATCTAGTTAATTCGGGGGGTGCTCCGAATTAACGGAGCACCCCCCCCCCATCAGAACCGCGAATTAACGGACCCCCCCCCCCATCAGAACCGCGAATTAACGGATCCCCCCCCCATCAGAACCGCAAATTAACGGACCCCCATCAGAACCGCAAATTAACGGACCCTGACCGTAATTAC
>PIJE02001146.1:111506-119503 GCA_002895965.2 Coryphaenoides rupestris | reverse complement strand
AGGGAGATGTTCATGTGTGTGTGAGAGAAGAGAGTGGGAAGATGTTCATGTGTTGTATGATGTGGCTCTTGAGTAATCACAAGTAAAAAAAATTGGCTCTTTCGTCTTCTGACATGGTGGCCCACCCCTGCGCGCTAGTGTTGACGTCACAATGAAGGAATGTGAAGCGCTAGAAGAAACACGTGAGAAGCGCTCTGAAAAGAGGTTGTGGTTATTATCGAAGATGCTATCAAAGATGGCATCGTCGAATCGAATCGAATCGTGGACAGCCTGAAATCCGTAATCGAATCGATCGAGCAGGCCCAGTGAAGATTTCACAGCCTCAATATAATGCAATCCAGTTTTAACCTTTTACTCTTGATCTCCAGACCAACTGATAAATACCCCATCTCTTCCTCTCACACACACATGAACATCTCCCATCTCTTCCTCTCACACACACACCAAAAATATTTGTAGCCACTGCCAGGGCAATAACATTTTCATAGTCTTATCTAGTTAATTCGGGGGTATCTAGTTAACCACCCCCCTCCATCAGAACCGCGAATTAACGGACCCGCCCCCCCCCCAGAGACGCTGACTCGGAGCCCGTCACGCGCCTCACGGTAGCGTCATTGCGCATCCTTGGCGCAACATCTGTGTTAACTTGGAGTAGGATGCAGGACATTGGGTTCGAATCCAGAACCTCCGGATCCTCCTTATGAGAAAACAACAACAACAACAACAATAATAACCTGCCAGGTCTCACCATCGAAGCTGCCGTTCTCGCTGCAGAACGCCAGCAGTTTCTCGTGCGTCTCGACGGACGGCAACGAACACAAACAACCCCGGAGTTGAAGCAGTCCGGCCACCCGGGGTCCGGAGCGGCAGACAGCTCGTCCCGCTCAAACAGCTCGTCGATGTTGGACAGCACCTGGGAAGGAAGGCGCTCCGAGTGAGATGACCAGGAAGGGAGTACAAACGGAGACTTCCTAATGCCCCACAATATCTTTTATTTCATGGCATAGCAGCAATATTACAGGATACGATGTTAGAATAATATCGCAATATTGCAATGTGGAAATTGTGATCATACCACGGTTACCAATCAAATAAAATGTATAATTTAAAGTTGGTTAATCTCAAAGATTTTCCTGTAAATAAATGTCTGTTAAAGTCTATCGCCGAACGATGTGACACAATGGTGGACTGAGCCTATGGTCCACCGATGAAGCCATTGCATTTGCAGTATTTTTTGATATTACGGACCCGGTGGGCGAGTCGGCCTTTCCCGCACGAAAATTTTAAACGCAGCACACAGTCAGTGACGCATTTTCCATCACCCAGCAGTGATTGGTCCCATGGATGTCCGCCAGAGAGCATAAGCAGAAGTGATGTTACTGTTTTTTCGGTCTCTGCCAGAGTAAACGAAGTATCCGCCATGAAAAACAACTGCCAGCAGACCGACGTCACCGATGCGACACTGTTTGGATGCCAGTTACCGCTTTCTCGCCCATAGGTGTCGCCAAAGAAATCTTCAAGATTACCACTTTAAAGAAAATTTGAATTACTACCCTAAAGGGTTAGTAATTAATTAAAAACAACACGGTGTACACTATTTCACTGTTTAAATATTGATATTATAGATTATAACATGCGTGCCGACGAATAAATAGATCTGGAGTGTGTCGTGATGGTTGTGCGCCCCCACCAGAGGTGTCGGCGTCCATGAACACACACTTGCTGTAGTGTGTGAGGGTCCAGCAGTGCAGCTTGGTGAAGGTGACGCCCAGGTCCGGACGCTTCATCAGGGCCAGGTGGGCCGTGTCCCCGGACTCCATCACGTCCACCACGCGCACCTCGTCGTACAGAGACTCCAGCACGCTCCTGCAGCACATATATTATATCATATATATATATATATATATATATATATATATAGTCAGAACCAGAATAAGAATGAGCTTTATTGCTTTAATTTTTACAAACAAGTACTGTGCCATTGTGAAATTGGTGCATAACATTGAACATTAAACAGAGTTTAAAAATCAGAGTTGTATAGAAATTCTACACATTTAAAAAAAAAAAAAATCTAATAATATATATGAAAAATATATACAAAATAAGCAATAAAAAGGGGCAATTTAAAGAAAAGAAAACGTGTGTTAATGTAACACAATAGTGTGCATCGTGGGGTGGGAGTCAGTGGGGTAAACATTAATATAATGTAATATTATATATTATATATATATAAAATCACGAGGGCGGGGCGATACAGCCCACACACACACACAAACACACACTGACCTGCAGGGCTCGGCCACGTGGGGTCCGATGAGGATCACCAGCTTCTTGGTGGTCTTGTGTTTCCGTAGCGACTGCCCAAGCACCATCGCTCCCTTGGCGTAGCTGTCATTGGTCGCCAGCGTTACGAATGCTTCGTCTGCATGGACACACACGCGCGCACACACACACACACACACACACACACACACACACACACACACACTTAAGCACATGCACTTAAACACACTAAATACCACCCTTTCCCTGACATAACTTTTCCAAATATGGTATCAGTATTGAGGATCTCTACTCTATTCTACATTGCGTGTGTTGCTGCAGTCTATTATCAGTGTAAAAGTGTTCAGAATTAGATTGAATTCATGAAAAGATCAGATTCTATTCCAAACCACAGACAAACAGTGTGTCTAGGCTACATAGAGTTTGTCTCTACATAGAGTGGGGATTAGGACCCGATGACACAAAACTGCTAATAAATATAATGCGGTACTTAACAGTGAGTTCTCAACGAGTTGGGGTCGCTAGAACCCGACCAGATTGAAGACCATGGCATATCATGACTTAAATAGAAATAATAACACACATTCACACAGGTCAACAAGGTGTTGCACACACACGTCGCGTAGTTACAGACATTAACGATCATCACGTCTGTTGCAAAACCAGGGTCAGGTTTCCGTCTCTTTCATAGTTAGTGTGTGAGCCTGTTCAGTGTCAGGGTCGGCTGGACCACATTACAGTCCTGTCATATTTACACAGTTCCCTCTTTGACAGCAATCTGGTTTAAAAAGGTACAACACAAAGACAACATTATTGCACATGTCCCCACAAGGTACGCGTCCCAACAAATACGAGTCCCCACAAAGTACGCGTCCCGACAAATACGAGTCCCCCCACAAGGTACACGTCCCAATAAATAAGGGTCCCCACAAATTAGAGTCCCCACAAGGTACATGTTCCCACAAATAATAGTCCCCACAAGGTACACGTCCCAATAAATTTAGTCCCCACAAAGTAGGCCTACGTGTCCCAACAAATAAGAGTCCCCCACAAAGTAGGCGTCCCCACAAATAAGAGCCCCGACGAAGTACGCGTCCCAACAAATACGAGTCCCCCCACAAAGTAAGCATCCCACCACGCGTCCCCACAAATAATAGTCCCCACAAATAAGAGAGTCCCAAAAAATAAGAGTCCCCATAAATAAGAGCCCCTAACAAATAAGAGTCCCCATAAATACTGAGTCCCAAAAAATAAGAGTCCCCATAAATAATAGTCCCCACAAATACTGAGTCCCAAAAAATAAGAGTCCCCATAAATAATAGTCCCCACAAATACTGAGTCCCAAAAAATAATAGTCACCACAAATAATAGTCCCCATAAATACTGAGTCCCAATAAATAATAGTCCCCATAAATACTGAGTCCCAATAAATAATAGTCCCCATAAATACTGAGTCCCAATAAATAAGAGTCCCCATAAATACTGAGTCCCAATAAATAATAGTCCCCATAAATACTGAGTCCCAATAAATAATAGTCCCCATAAATACTGAGTCCCAATAAATAAGAGTCCCCATAAATACTGAGTCCCAATAAATAATAGTCCCCATAAATACTGAGTCCCATTAAATAAGAGTCCCCATAAATACTGAGTCCCAATAAATAATAGTCCCCATAAATACTGAGTCCCAATAAATAAGAGTCCCCATAAATTACGCCCCTCCCCCCCCACACACACACAAGGCAACTGTCAAGAGCGCACGTACTCTTGCTCTCTCGCTCTCTCTCTCTCTCTCTCTCTCTCTGTGTCTCTATGTCTCACTCTCTCTTTCTGTGTGTCTCTATGTCTCTTACCCGCCATGGTGTCCTGCGCACCGCTGCTGAGGACCTCGTCAGGTTCGGACGGATGGACGGATGGACAGATGGACAGACGGACGGACAGACGGACAGCTGACAGCAGACGACGCTGGGAACGCGGGCCGAGTCCAGCGCACCAATCAAGAGCTGCCTTCCGCGTCACGTGATCACCAGTTTCAGCAGACACGCCCCCCCCCCCGCCATACTGCAGAGCTCCATCTAGTGGCGAAATTGTGCATCACCCTTGAAACTATCAATACTATCAATACTAGCGGGCACGGTGGTGCACTGCTTGCACTGCTGCCTCACAGCAAGAAGGTCCTGGGATCGGGCGTCCCGGGCGCTGTCAAGAACGGCTGCCCACTGCTCCTGGCTGCCCCTGGAGGGGCAGCATAACTCAGGATGGGTTAAAAGCAGAGACATAATTTCCACGGGCCACCCTCCCTCCCTGCATGTGTGTGTGTGTGTTTGGTGGCCACCACTTCAAACATGCTGTGTTTGTGTGACCATAAAAAGTGTGGATTAATAAATTTCTTCTTCTTCTTCTATCAACACTAGACACGATCCAATATTAGTCCCAACTAAAAAAACAACTAATATGCAAAAACAAATAATGGATCGATAGAATATTAGACACACTATTTCACAGGTGACGGTTTTTGCACATATATTCAACGTAAACGTGGCCTTTCACTGGGACTGTAAAGGCCTAAACCCCTCGGTATAAAATGTGTCCCCACGGGATAGCTGTACCAACTACACCTGCCAGAAAAAAAGGAATGGTTTTATTGATTACTGGCATTGTCGCATATCTGTCTGATGTGAAACCTTATCAATGCAGCATCACTTATTCAGCAGACTTTAATTTGTACTTCAATTTGATTAGAGATAGGCTACTCGAGATGGCCGGCGACTGTGCGGGATCTACAGTAGATTAGAACGCTCATTGTTTTGCTTTTGTGTCGCCTTTTTCCTCGGCTCCGTGGGTTCATTCACCTCATGTCCACTTCCTTGCGGACGTGTGCTGCTTGGGGGCCGCTCGTCGCTGAATAATGCAGAGGCCAGGAGAAAAGGCCCCGGGCCCCGCTGTGCCTCCTCCACGCTGCGGGAGAGCTGATGAGGGGGGTGCCGAGGGGCCCTGATCCAGGTCCGTGGGGCCAGACCTGGTGGGTAAACACAGGAGCGCCTGTGCTTGATGGAGACCTGGTCTCAGGTCAGTGTCGAGTCGAAGTGGGAGAGACACAACGAGACAGAGAGAGAGACAGAGAGAGAGAGAGAAACCGGAGAGCCCCAGAGAAGCCGTGGAGTGAAACTGGGCTGATCGGGTGTCAGATGGAGGAGAGATCTAAAAGAGAGACGGAGGGTCTTAAGCTACTGCCTGTTCACAGAGTGGCAAGCGGACTGTCTCCTGATCGGCTGTTCACAGAGACCCACAAGTCCTGCATTGCCTGACTGGCTGTTCATAGAGCAATAAGTGGAGTTTCTTCTGGCTGCCTGTTGATAGAGCAACAAGTGGAGTTTTTTCTGGCTGCCTGTTGATAGAGCGGCAAATGGAGTATCTACTGACTGCCTGTTTATAGGGCCACAGGTATCTTCTGGCTGCCTGTTTATAGAGCTTCAAATGGAGTATCTTTTGACTGCCTGTTTATAGAGCTTTGAATGGAGTATCTTTTGACTCCCCGTTTATAGGGCCGCAGGTATTTTCTGACTGCCCGTTTATAGGGCCACAGGTATCTTCTGGCTGGCTGTTTACAGCGCCCCGACTGCAATGTCCCCAGAGGTTGTGTCTACAAGGCCACCAGTGGGTCGTCCCTACACTGCCTGCGTACAGAGCCACCGCTCCAAGATGACACCCTGACAGACCAGGTATGGGAGCAGCCTGTGAACCTCTGCTGTTGTCTCAGGGATTGTGGGGGCCTGTCTTGTGGGGTCTGTCTTCTCCTCTCAGTGAAGGACGGTTAAGAGCTCGAGAAGAGGGGAAAGGGAAGAATCGAACTGGCTCAGAGAAGAACGTTGAGATCCTGCGACTGGAAGGTTTGCCGGTTCGATGACCACCGCTGCAGCGAGAGCCGACGTTGTGTTTGACTAAATGTGACTTTAATGACGTAAAATGTTGTGTAACGTTGGGTTAGACTGCTGCGTTAGACGTAAAGCAGAGGACAGGCTCGGTGTCTTGCCTCAGGTTGCATTGCATTGTGTGGGAGTGAAGCGATGTGCGCACACACACACACACACACACACACACATACACACACACATACACACACACACATGCACGCTGTTACGGCCTCGAGCTGCGTGTACATTTTAAACCAAACACCTGCACTTTTTATGCACGTTTAAAATGTACGGTAGCAGGAGAACCTATTGGTTCCCTGTTCTTAAGGGGAAGTGTGTTGCGGGGCCTTGTTTTGTGTTTCCCTTTTGGTGTGTTTTCTGTTTCTTTGTTTCCTGCAGGAGTGGACCGGCTTAATTGCTTGCACAGGTGGACGCTATGAAGCAATTACGCCGGTCCTCGGCTATAAGAGTGCAGCTGCCCCTCCTCTTATGGCAGGCAGCATTGTGGCAGACCTGTGACCGTGCCTGGAAACGCTGGCCAAGTGACGTGTGGCTTAACAGAGGGCACGTCAGATCCGTTGTTGGACCGTTGGAATTACTGGAATAAATGCGTTTGTACCTTTTGACTCCTCCGTTCCCCCCCCCCCCCTTATTTCTGGTTACACGCAGCTCGAGGCCCTAACACCCCAGC
Source organism: Coryphaenoides rupestris (assembly GCA_002895965.2). NCBI lineage: Eukaryota > Metazoa > Chordata > Actinopteri > Gadiformes > Macrouridae > Coryphaenoides > Coryphaenoides rupestris. The sequence continues at coordinate 112,615 of PIJE02001146.1, read as the reverse complement.
TTCTCTCGGCCAATCAGAAACTCCACCAGGCCAGATGTGTTCTTCAGACCCGTAGCAGCAAACATCTGGGAGACTCCCACCAGACTGACTCCGTCCACCTCCACGATTTGGTCGTTCACTTGAACGCTTACGTCCTTCTGCGTGGCTCCTCCCTCGGTCACGCTCTTGACGAAAATCCCCAGTTTCTCCAGGCGCTGGTCGACCCCCCCACGCCCATCCCTATGATGCTGATCCCAAAGACCCCCCTCTCCTTTTTCTATTTCCACCGCAAAGACGTCCGTCTTGTCCACCCTCTTCTCCCGCTCGTACTCGGCTGAGGGGACGCCCCCCTCTCTTGCGCCTGGCGGCTGCGCACACACACGCACGCACGCACACATACACACACACGCACGCACACATACACACACAGGCATTATATATTTAAACATGTTTTGTGTGTGTGTGTGTGTTTGTGTGTGTGTTTCTGTGTGTGTGCGTGTGTGTGTGTGTGTGTATAGCAGTTCAAAGTTATGTCCACAGACAGTTCAAAGCAACAGAAAGGTGTAGAGTAATCCTGAGAGAATGAGAGAGAGAGAGGAAAAAATTAATTGTGTGTGTGTGTGTGTGTGTGTGTGAGAGAGAGAGAGAGAGAGAGAGAGAGAGAGCAGCTGGGGTTTAAATGTTAACTCTGGAGCCGACGCCCAGCCCACAGGCGGACAAAGGTTACGTCAGGCGGTGCTCGTGCCCCACCTGGGTCACTCCACCTGGGATCGAGACACGGCCACTTCCTCCTGGCTCCTGGCTCTCTCTCGCTGTCCCGCCTCTCACAGCCTTCTGTCTGCACCCCCAGCCAGGAACCACCGCCTCCACCATCAACACCACCGCCGCGGCCGGAGCCCCATAAGCTGCCGCCCCTCACCCCCACCAGGCCTCCTCCTCGCCACGCAGACCCCTGGTCCCGGAGACTTGACCCCTGCCCCACCCACCCACTTCGGGCTGCGCGGGACGAAGGTACAGAGCTATCGTCCTCTGGCTCCCACTGCCTCTCTGTCTCTCTGTCTTTATTTCTCTGTGTCTCAATATTGGTCTCTCTGTCTGTCCTAATATCTCTCGATGTCAGTCTCTCTCTC
>PIJE02001146.1:91506-104006 GCA_002895965.2 Coryphaenoides rupestris | reverse complement strand
TGAGCATCTTGTGATAAACACAGATTAGTAGCTTCATAAAAGCTGTGGACTCTGTATCACTGAGCAAACACGATCACATCTGATTCATTGAGTGAACGAGGTAGACCATGTACAACCAGGAGATATATTCAGTATATAGAGAGAGTGATATACACTGTATAAATACAGTACATATATTGTTGTATAATGTTGTTGCAGGTTAGTTGAAAGGCCAACTTGGTTTGTTATGGCCCGGTTATGAATGCAATGTATGTTACTATGTTCCATTACAAATATGACTTAAAACTCCAACATAATTAAGGGCCAATGGACCAAAACAGCTGACTCTATTATTTGCACATTCAGCGTCCATATAGCATCACTTGACCCTACGATTAGATAAAGTAGTGAAGATACGGCTGTATAACGTTATCTTTATTTATTTCTGTTTCTGTTTGGTTTCGTTTCGTTCCTCCAGGCGAGTCCAGAGAGGAGAAAACCTTCCGGAACTGGATGAATTCACTGGGAGTGTCTCCATACATCCATCACCTGTACCGGTACAAAGCCTACACATTATTTATATACATTTACCATCAACATAAATAACATTATCTTTTAATAGTAGTAAACTAATAGTAAACTAAGTACGCTTTTATCCATTCCAGATAAAAAAGGTTGTGTTATCACTGAGTTTTTATATATATGTACTTGTATTATTATATTATAGTAATCATTACGGTAGCTCGTCTCGTTATATGTATTCACAATTAATTCACACAATAAGTTTTTATCAAGGTTTGTGCTAAAAACACCCAATACAATTCTTCGAACACAATGTCAATTATGTTATTTACCTGATGACGTTGTTATGTTCGGTGGTGTGTGTGTGTGTGTGTGTGTGTGTGTGTGTGTGTGTGTGTGTGTGTGTTACGTTACAGCGATCTGCGTGACGCCATGGTGATTTTCCAGCTCTATGGGAAGGTGAACGTCCCCATTGACTGGAAGAAGGTTAACCAAGCTCCATACCCTGCTTTGGGGGCTAACATGAAGAAGGTACAACAAGCCAAAATACACTTTTAAACATGTCGTGATGTGTGTAACATATTAGCATGTTCATAATCACAAGGCACCATCTTACCTTAACACATTTTCCAATTTAATTAATAAAACATATTTCACAAATCGGACATATTTGCGGAACGCGTCGTGAATGTAGGTTCCGTGAATTGTAAATAAAGTTATTTTGGGTTATTTTCTTTTGCGTTCGGCAGCTGGAGAACTGTAACTACGCGGTGGAGCTGGGGAAGCGGGTGGCTCAGTTCTCGCTGGTCGGCGTCGGCGGGGAGAACCTGAACGAGGGCAGCTCCTTGCACACCCTGGCCCTGCTCTGGCAGCTGATGCGCAGGTACAGACACACAAGGACCGGCGGGGACACGAGGAATGTGGGGACATTACGTGGACATTGTGTGGACATATTGAGGGCTTTAATGTGGACATTTTGGGGGGCAATGCGGGGACATTTCAGGGATATTTTGAGGACATTTTGGGGGGGGTTAGAGGGGTGACATTTTGGCATATGAGGGCCCTTTGGGGGGCAACGTGGAAATATTATGGGGACAATATGCGAACAATGTGTAACACCTTCATCGAACGAGCTCATCTATGGTTGCGACATCGTCTCACAGCCTCAGAGATTCAAGCGTGGTTTGATAACTAAAATAAAGTAAGTAAACATTGACTATCAAGTTTAGAGATCAATACATATTACTCTATAAACATAGTATAGTATCATTTAGAGGACTGTTGAGAAACATAAATATGTTATGAAGTACCACCAACATTAATTTCTTTTACACGTCATTTTTACAACCCCAGTTTTCACGTCAGCTTTTGGTTTCGCCTCAGCCTGGTTGGAACCTTGACGGAAATGTAGGAGGGACCAGGTACCAGGTACCAACTTTAGCCGAGTGGAAAGGGCGCCATAAGCAGGTTGTTTTGGGTGCTCTTGGGTGCTCTAGGTACACAGTGATGGTGCTCTCGGACCTGGGTGACGGCCAGAAGATCGGGGATCAGATCATCCTCAACTGGGTGAACAGCATGCTGAGCCAGGGCCGCAAGAACACACAAATCACCAGCTTCAATGTACGCATCATAGTGTCACCTCTGTGTGTGTGTGTGTGGAGAGAGAGAGAGAGAGAGAGAGAGAGAGAGAGAGAGAGAGAGAGAGAGAGAGAGAGAGAGAGAGAGAGAATAAGCACGAAAGATTGCATGTGATCACATTTGCGTTTGCATTACTTTTAATGCATGAATGTGTGTTTGTGTGTGTGTGTTTGTGTGTGTGTGTTTGTTTATGTGTGTGTGTGTGTGTGTGTGTGTGTGTGTGTGTGTGTGTGTGTGTGTGTGTGTGTGTGTGTGTGTGTGTGTGTGTGTGTGTGTAGTGTGTGTGTGTGTGTGTGTTGTATGTGTGTGTGTGTGTGTGTGTGTGTGTGTGTGTGTGTGTGTGTGTGTGTGTGTCGCAGGACAAGCTGATCAGCACCAGTCTCCCGGTGCTGGACCTGATCGACACCATCGCCCAAAACGCCGTCAAGCAGGAGATGATCAAGAGAGGGGAGAAGGGATTCCTCGGGGACACGGACAAACTCAACAACGCCAAGTAAAGCCGTCTGTCTGTCTGTCTGTCTGTCTGTCTGCCTGTCTGCCTGTCTCACTGTCTTGTCTATCCAATCAATGACTTAGGTTTGTTCTCTCTATCTCTCCTGCTCTCTCTCTCTCTCCCCCCACCTCCTTTGTGTCTCCCCCCCTCTCTCGCTCTCCCTAATATACCCCCACCCCCTTTATTAACCAACCCCTCTCTATCTCTCTCTCTCGCTCTCATATTCTGCCCCCCGCTCTCCCATCATCTCAGGTACGCCATCTCAATGGCCCGTAAGATCGGTGCCCGGGTCTACGCCCTCCCCGACGACCTGGTGGAGGTGAATCCCAAGATGGTGCTGACGGTGTTCGCCTGCCTCATGGGCCGTTGGATGAAGAGGGATGCACAAACGCAAGAGAAGGGAGAACAGATTCCTCTGGGACACGGACAAACTCAACAACGCCGAGTAAAGCCGTCTGTCTGCCTGTCTGTCTGTGTGCCTGTCTGACTGCCTGTCTGTCTGTCTGTCTGTCTGTCTGCCTGCCTGTCTGTCTCACTGTCTTGTCTATCCAATCACTGACTTAAGTTTGTTCTCTCTATCTCTCCCACCTCTCCATCTCTCCTGCTCTCTCTCTCTCTCTCTCTCTCTTCCCCCACCTCCTTTGTGTCTCCCTTTCTCCCTCTGTCTCCCCCCCTCTCTCTCTCTCCCTAATATACCCCCACCCCCTTTATTAACCAACCCCTCTCTCTCTCTCTCTCTCTCTCTCTCTCTCTCTCTCTCTCTCTCTCTCTCTCTCTCTCTCTCTCTCCTCTCTCTTCCCCCTCCTCTTCTCCCTCTTCTCCCTCTGTCTCCCCCCCCTCTCTCTCTCTCCCTTTCCCCACCCTCTCTCTCTATTCCTCCCCCTCTCTCTCTCTCTCTCTCTCTCTCTCTCTCTCTCTCTTCCCCACCTCCTCTCCCTCTCCCTCTGTCTCCCTCCCTCTCTCCTCTCTCTCCCTTTCCCTTCCTCCCCCTCTCTCTCTTCCTCTCTCTCTCTCTTCTTCTCTCTCTCTCTCTCTCTCTCTCTCTCTCTCTCTCTCTCTCTCTCTCTCTCTCTTCTCTCTTCCACATCCTTCTGTCTCTCCCTCTCTCCCCTCTCTCTCTCTCTCCCTATATCTCCCACCCCCTTTATTAACCAACTCCCTCTCTCTCTCTCTCTCTCTCTCTCTCTCTCTCTCTCTCTCTTCTCTCTCTCATATTCTGCCCCCCGCTCTCCCATCATCTCAGGTACGCCATCGCAATGGCCCGTAAGATCGGTGCCCGGGTCTACGCCCTCCCCGACGACCTGGTGGAGGTGAATCCAAAGATGGTGCTGACGGTGTTCGCCTGCCTCATGGGCCGTTGGATGAAGAGGGACGCACTCCCACCCCCACCTCCACCTCCACCCCCACCCAGCCTTCATACACACAGACATAGACACACACAGACTCCTCCCCTTCTCTATAATACAGCATTGAGTCCTCATATTTATAATTCTGAATTTCTGCCCACCCCCCCTCAACTTCATTTCTAATATATAAACATTGAGTATTAATACAAGTGCTTAACATGTGTCCTTTGCGGTAAAACATAAAATGTTAATAATCTGACGTTGTGATCCCTCGGATATTTTTTGTTTTTTCTTGAATGGTTTTGTGATTTTATGTTTTGTAGATAAATACTGAGTTGCTGTAGACTATTTCATTACATTTGATGTCGTCTTTGTCATATTTCGTCTGCCAGAAGAGCTCGGAAGCAAATATTATGACGAATGCATAATGACGTGAATAATGCGCGAGTCTAGAAATGTTGAAACTATGAATACAATTATTTAATTATTAAACAGAATCCACAAAATTGCATTGCATGTTTTCTTTCGCTTTCCAGAACTTCTTGGTCAAATAGAAACACAGATAACACAACCAGGTGCACAATCAATCACAAATAACACATTTGATCTGTGACCATTTCATTGTAAAAGCGTTAACAAAAATGTATTCATGAATTAATGTAGTTATGTATTAATAATCATTCATTATTAATAACTGAATGAACTGGGTTAAACATCAAGGAAGCGATAGGATAGGAAATGTGTTAGGCCTTTACAGTATAAAATAGCTAAAATCAAGGCAATTTATTTTGGCTGTTTGGAATGATTACAGTTATTATTAGTCTCCCAAATAAGACTTTAGAGCTTCTGAATGTGACACTATAATTTTTATAACACATACTTTGATATTATATCTTGTAAGACCTACACACTGATTTATGCTTTTTGTGTGCTGATATTGCAACTGATGTGGATGTAGGAAGCAACATACATTTTTCCTTTCACCCTTTCACCACCACACATCAATGTCAATCACTGTTATTTCACTTACTAAAGATAAGATAAGATAAGATAAGATAGAACTTTATTGATCCCGAAGGAAGTTCTTGTGCCAGGTTGCACAGTAATAGAATAAAACAATAGAGAAATAGTACAACAACAACAACAACAACAATAATAAACACTCTAGTTGTACGAGTGGAGAGTAAACACCACTGACATGGTCATCATTGGAAGACTAAACTTTTGAATAGAAAATTCAATCCTCGGTGTGTCCTGGGAGTGGAGTCTTTGGTGGAGGTCTCGGAGAGGAGGATGCTGAGTAAACTACTCAGTATCATGGACAACGCCTCCCATCCCCTGCACGCCTCACCAGTGGCACACCAGAGCACCTTCAGCCGTAGACTGAGACTACCGAGGTGCACCACAGAACGCCACAGGAGGTCCTTTCTGTGGGCATCAAACTCTATCAAACTCCATCAAACTCTATAACTCCTCCCTATAACTCCCCCCTACAAGACAATGAACACAGCAACATAATGTGCAATAGTACCTCTCAACACCATGTGCACTTTCCCCAGTTTTACGTGCAATATTATTAATATTCCTGTCCAACATCATGTGCAATACTCTTTCATGTGATATATTACTATTATTATTATTATCATGCTGTCTATAAAATGATCTATAACACATTTCCTCTCATCATCATCATGTGCAATATTCTTAATGTCATGTCAAATTAATATTACACTTCAATTATGCCAAATTGTTTTCGCCGTCAGAATATCTCACCTTGCCGACATATTTGTATATTTTAACTGTACATTTGTAAATCTGTTAGTTTATTTGTATCATTCTGTTGTTTTCCATATTGTTTTATTGTACTGTACCGCTATGTAACCTGGCGCAAGAAATAATAATAATAATAATAATAATAATAATAATAATAATAATAATAATAATGTTGGCCCCCCATGTGTCACGTCTAAACGTGAGCCTTTCCGCTTGCCGTACGAAAACACAACCCGCGAAGTTTTGGAAAGGCGAAGCGACAAACCGCCGCCGCCGCCATTCAGTGTCCGAACTCCCTGCTCTGCCCGCCCCTAGAACACACTCACACTGCAGGATGGAAGGACTGGAGATGTCCGCGATGATACCGGCGCTCCAGGAGCTCGCCAGGTAACTGTACAGTCGGCTAAGCTAAGCTAGGCTAAGCTAAGCTAATGTAAGCTAGGCTAAGCTAAGCTAGGCTAATGTAAGCTAGGCTAAGCTAAGCCAGGCTAATGTAGGCTAAGCTAAGCTAGGCTAATGTAAGCTAAGCTAGGCTAATGTAAGCTAGGCTAAGCTAGGCTAGGCTAATGCACACAGCACCAGCTTTAGCTTTAGCTCTGTGATGCTAGCTCAACACAATAAACACACAATCAAGTAAACAACTCGTACCAGACAGGTACATTCTCATCATCATCCTGTGCAATATTCTTAATATTCTTAATGCCATGTGCAATACTTATCAATATTATCCTTGCAATATTACCATGCTACATTACCTTTCATCATGATGTGCAATATTCTTAATATTCTTTATATCATGTGCAATACTTCCTCTTACCATTATTATTATTATTACCCTTTTATTACACTTCAATTATTCAATTATTGCCAAATTGTTTTGCTGACTGAATATCTTATATTACCTATATTGTTATACTTCTCATAGGACTTAGACTTACTGTAAATGTGTACATCTGTTATATTATTTTATTATTCTACTGTTTATTTCTCGATTGTTTTATTCTATTGCTATGCAACCTGGCACAAGAATTTCCTTCGGGATCAATAAAGTTCTATCTTATCTGATCTGATCTTATCCTCCTCCTCCTCCTCTCTCCTTCCTCTGTGCCAGTGCCAGCCCATCGGAGTACAACCATGCAGTGCAGACACCCAGGCAGATCCTGTGCCAGTTCATTGACAGGATCTTGACAGACGTGGATGTGGGTGAGTCTAAGGCCAAGTCTTCCATGTGGTGGTCGTGAGTCTTGTAACTCTCGCTGACAGGCATCAACATCATCCCACTCTATATACTGTGTATATATATATATATATATATATATATATATATATTCAGTGGGATGAACTTAATCAATCTTATTTAACTTGTCATTTCAATTTCATTTTAAGCATCAGTATGCACTGGTGCTGACTACTTTAAAGCAAATGTGTCCTTCAGTGGTTGGTGTCAAACTGTGGAATCTTCCCCCCCCCCCTTTCTCAGTGGCTCTGGGGCTGAAAAAGAAGTCCAGCTCCGAGCCGGCCTGCGTGATGCTGCTGGACTTCGTGCAACACATCATCAAATCGTCGTCCCTGATGTTCGCCAACCCCGCCTGCCATGGCGCCGAGTACGCAGACGCCACGCAGAGCAGCATCGGTGAGGGCAACGCCGGAGCAGAGATGCGTACAAAACCTGTTAACAATCTGTGTGCACAAAAGGTGTCAGTGGTGTCGTGGTAAGGGTGTTGGACTTCCAGTGAAAAACTTCTGGGTTTGAAAAGCTTTGATCGATCCCCAGTACCACAGTCTACCTGTAGGGCGGCGTCCTTGAGCAAGATGCCCTAAGCCCCGACCAGCTCCTCAATGGCATGTATCTGAATTCACTGTAAGCTGCTTTGCATAAACACACCTAGATGTATGCTGGATAGATCAGCCTACCAGCCTACCCAGTGGACTGTAGCAACTGGTAGGCTGATCTATCCACCATACATCTTGGGTGTGGACACTTCCACTTGTGATGTCAAGTGGGGCTATTCCAACAGGTTTTTGGTAACCGCTTGGAATGGCTAATCACGCTCACGCCTGGTGGTATAATAGGATTCCCATGTGATATTTTTCCCGCTCCAACCTCCAGAGTTCAGCTGGTGGGTGGTGGCTCGGCTGCTCCGCGTGGCGGCGGCGCCCGCCTGCGACGCCCTCCACCCACCCGTGTCGGCCGTGCTGCAATCCCTGCTGCACACGCTGCGCGTCCGGGCGCCCGCGCTCTTCGCCCGCGTGGCCGACGAGCTGCTGGGCCTGTGCCGGGACCTGTGCGACGTCCTCCACGACGACGACGACGGAGGAGGAATGACCTGGCCCATCACGCTGGAGCGCTTCCGCGACCCCTCGCCCACCACGGACGCCTCGGCGTCGGTCTCCGCCTGCGCCCGCCCCCTCGCCCACCACCACCGCCGCTGCCCCCCGCTCCTCCTGGCCTCGCCCGCCGCGCTGGACTCGCTGTTCGCCGTGGCGATGGCCGTGCTGACCGACGCGCTGAGCGGTGTGGTCTCCCCGCGGGCGGTGGCGGGCGCCTGGGAGACGGCCTGCTTCGTGATGGCCCGTGGCGGCGGCGGCGGTACCAAACTCCGGCCCGTCGCCATGGCGATGCTGCGGCGGCTGGTGGAGCTGGACGCAGCGTTCCATGAGAGCCGGGGCCACGAGCTGTTCGGCGCCTACCTGGGGCTGCTGGAGACCCACTTCCACGCTGACCCGGGGGGCACTGACCCGCGGGGAGGGGACTACGGCGGGGAGCTGCTGGCTCTGACCCTCGCCGTGTTCCCGCCGTCGCCCTCCAGGGGGTCGTGGCAACGCGCGCCCCCACTGGAGCCCGTCCACCGCGCCCAGCTGCTGGACCGTGTGTGCGCCGTGGCGGTGGCGGGCCCGAGGCTGGGGTCGGAGGTCAGCCGGTCGCTGTGCGTGATCTTCGGCTCGCTGCTCTCCGTCGCCCCCGGTTACGAGGCCGCCGCGTTGCTACGGAGGCAGAGGGTGGCGGACGTCTGTGGGCAGCTGGTCCGCACCGTCGGCACGGAGACTCAAGCCGAGGTGAGTGTCGTCTTCTCACCCGCCTGCCCGTCTGTCTGTCTGTTTGTCCTGTCTGTCTGTCTGTCTGTCTGCCTGCCTGCCTGCCCCATCCCGTCCCGTCTGTCTGTCTGTCTGTCCCGTCTCTGCCTTGCCATCGGTCTGTCCCGGTTGCCACGGAGCTCCCGGAACGTTCCGCTGACGGCGAACATTATCTTCTCCTCCCGACCCCCCACAGTGCGCCGAGGGCTTCCTCCGCATCGCACTCGAGGCTGAGGTTGCCACGGTGACGCGGGAGCTGGAAGGCGACGACGGGGAGGCGGCCGCCAAGAGGCCATGTTTACCCAGAAACCCCTGCTCCTCCTCCGCCGCCGCGGGCAAGAGCACAAGGAGCTCTGCAACGTGAGGCCCACCAACATATTGTGCAACACGGTTATTACATTTTTTTTTTATGTTTTTTTGTTCGTCCGAAGAGCAGGATAGCATGTAGCCAAGTCTCTATGGGTATTCAACTCCCAGCCACAAACCACCGCATTCATTCGTCCACCACAACCTACAAGCATCCTTCAGCAAGATAGCCTTGTAGTCTTACACCAGCTCCTTAATGACATTTTACATTTACGTTTAGGGCATTTGGCAAACGCTTTTATCCAAAGTTCCAAAGAGTACATTTGTAGAAAGAGAGACAGCAATATATCACTGTGGTACATAAAGATAAGAATAGAGCAGCTTTCGAGCATTCGTAGTTACGAGGCTAATAGAACGAGCTTCATAATCGGTAGGTTGCCTGCATAATAGTTGGGATAAGAGCAGACGTGCCATTCTGAGCATGTTACCAACATCTAAGAACATACAATATACTAAACAATGTACTATTCTTTAGAGAGGGGCTATTTATTGAGGGAAAGAAAGATATTTAATGTGTGTGACTGTCTGTCTGTCTGTGTGTGTGTCTGCGCGCGTGTGTGTCTGCGTGTGTGTGCGTGCGTCCACGTGTGCGTCTACCCGTGCGCTCCCAGGGCGGTGGACATGCGCGTGCGGAGCGAGGTGTGGGCCGAGACCAGCGGACGCCTGGAGCATCTGCTGACCTCCCTGAACTCTGACCCCGAGCACGGCGGCGTCTGCGCGCTGGAGGGAGTGGCCCTTGTGCTGCACCTGGCGGCCCTCTGCACGTCCCCCACCAGCCCCTCGCCACTCCTCTGGGTGACCGCCGAGACGCTGGGCAGGGCCCTGAAGAGCTGCCAATCGCTGCTCGAGGGCGGGGCTAAGGGCAGCACTAGCCACGCCCACGTTCAGTCGGCTTTCCAAAGCACCGTCGTGGTCCTGGACTCCATCCTCTACCTGACCAGTAAGAAACAAAGAAACGACAAAGAAGAACTAAAAAGAGACAAGTGGTTCCTTCCTAATGTAGTGATGCTCTCTCTTCTTCTTCTTCTTCTTCTTCTTCTTCTTCTTCTTCTTCTTCTTCTTCTTCTTCTTCTTCTTCTTCTTCTTCTTCTTCTTCTTCTTCCCCTTCTTCTCTGTGCTCAGTGAGCATCAGCAGCCAGGAGGAGGAGGGGGAGAGCGGGGAGGAGGGCCTCTCCCGGCGGGTATGCTGTCTGCTGTCTCTCCCCTGGGTGCAGCAGCTCCAGGCCCTGCCGGCCTACAGGGGCTGCGGGTTCCCCTCAAGCCTACCTGCCCTGGCTCAGTCCCTGGGCTCCTGCTGCGGTGAGCACTGAATATACAGTGTATTATACGTTACGATACGAATGTTAATATTAATGACATGAAGTGAATAAAAGCCAGTTTGGAAGATATTCACAATGTGTGTGCGTGTGTGCGTGTGTGTGCGTGTGTGCGTGTGTGTGTGTGTGTGTGTGTGTGTGTGTGTGTGTGTGTGTGTGTGTGTGTGTGTGTGTGTGTGTGTGTGTGTGTGTGTCCCTCCCTCCCTCCAGACTCTCAGGCCCAGGCAGAGTGTGTGTCCCTGCTCGCGCTGCTGCGTCGCGGTGTGTGTGAGAAGTGGCGCGTGTGTGTGTTCTCAGAGGCCCTGGAGAGCCCCCATGAGGGGGCGAGGGCGGCGGCCGTGCGGGCCCTCCCCCTCCTGCTGCACCGGCTAGGCCACGCCCACCACCAGCTGCTCACCACCACACTGCTGTGAGGGCACACACACACACACACACACACACACCAATATATTAAGCTTTAAACTGCATTGACGATGCTAAACTGCCCATTGATACTGTAATTTTCATGCTAAAGTTTCAACTGTAATTTTCATGCTTATGTTTCAACTGTAATTTTCACGCTGAAGTTTCAACTGTAATTTCCGACACTGAATTTTCTGATGTAATTGTCATGGTAGTGAAACTTGCAACTGTACAGTTCATAGAAAATGTTCACCTGTGTTTCTTATATTATATTATTATTATGTTATTAATATATTATTTCCATGGGATGTATTCTATATTTCCCCCCGTGCATCTTCAGGTCGAGACTGGACGACAGCTCGGAGCGCGTCCGAGAGGAGCTGGCCCGTTCGCTGGGTCAGCTGACCTGCATCCAATCACAGTGCTCCCAGCTGGCCGTCAATCAAGCGGTGGCGGCGATGGCCTCCGCACCGGCCCCTCCCCCCAGGATCCTGTGCTCCCGGCTGAGCCTCGCAGCAGAGCATGCCGGGAAGCCGGCCGCCTCGCTGGGAGCCTCTGTGCTGAGGACGTACCTGCCTCTACTGGCACCCCAGTCTCCCAGCGGGGTTAAACAAGGTGTGTGTGTGTGTGTGTGTGTGTGTGTGTGTGTGTGTGTGTGTGTGTGTGTGTGTGTGTGTGTGTGTGTGTGTGTGTGTGTGTGTGTGTGTGTGTGTGTGTGTGTGTGTGTGTGTGTGTGTGTGTGTGTGTTACCCTATTGTATTACCGTTTTCAAACTACACAAGTCTTCATAATCTTTGAACAGACAATGTTACTGTTTGGTTTGGTACAGTAACTGGTGAATGGTACTTCACTGGTACCATTAATGGTACTTAACTTGAACTGGTAACTTTGGTTATTTAAGCTTTCTTCTTCCGGAAACGTTGAGTGAAATAAATCATTGCTTAAATAATGTGGTTGTTGTTTTTTGTTAGCCTTCGTAGAAGCCTTGCCCCACCTCTGCCTGCACGTGAAGCTAGTGGATGGAGACAGCGACTCCCGGGCAATTCTAGCCGCTCTTATTGGCCTCATCGAGGATCCAGACCCGGGGGTCAGAACATGCTTCGGCCAATCGGTGCGCTTCCTGCTGGCAGAGCCCGCCCCCTGCACTGAGCAGGGCCTCGTCAGTGAGGTGTGTGCCCCATACAAGATAAGATGCATTTCCACTAGGATTGGGGCGATACAGAGAAACTAATCAGGGAAGTGGAGACAGGTGCAGACAAATAATACTGCAAGGGGTGCAAAAGTCCCAAAACATAACTCTCACTGACAGAGTCAGACCATGACAATCTTGATATTGATGATGGTGATGGTGATGAGGACGTCTTCCTCAGCTGCTGGTGGCTGGCCTGAAGGAGGCGTTCACCAACGCCAAGCTGAACAGAGACGACGAGCTGCGTAACACCCTCATCCTGACCACCGGGGAGATCGGCAGGTACTGACGACTCTGGGGGGCTGGGTCAATAGTGCATCATAGTTGTACATGGATGTTTGTTCATTCATTCATTCGTTATTCTTTTTTTAATTCTTTTTTTATGCGTCCATCCCTTTGTT